>JBBPCS010021316.1:0-25243 GCA_037974645.1 Hollardia meadi
GTGTGTGTGTGTGTGTGTGTGTGTGTGTGTGTGTGTGTGTGTGTGTGTGTGTGTGTGTGTGTGTGTGTGTGGACTGAATGTTAACCTCTAATCTCCCGCTCATCTGTTTGCTGGTCTGCCCCTCTCTCCGTTTCTCTGTTTCTGTGAGTTTGCCTTTCAGTCACTATGACTCACATGTACATTTTTTATGTTTCTGCTTCACCAAAATCTCACTGGTAGAAGTAGAAAAATAAAAAAAGATTAACTAAACATTTAATCACTGTTGTCAATGAGTGATGGCTGACTTGCCAACATTTTTAAAGAATGTATGAGCTGCGAGTCCCACAACTACAGGCTGGGATTCAATTTAGAATAAATTAGGCCACTATTTACAACTAATAACTGAATGTTTCAGTGTCGATGATATGGCATTCACAGGGTATAAGTATGAATATCTTACTCATCATAAATATTTGATATTGGCACATGCAGTGAAGTATCTTACCTTGTCAGAAACAGTCTTAGGTGTTGTGTGTGACCCCCTAGAAAGGAAAGCATCAGTGTGAAGTGTAAATCATCTTTAAATAAGTTACCAGGTCTGGTCAGGTGTCAGGAGGAACACCTCAGATTAACTTGCTCCATCATCAGAGACCTCATCGTTAATCAATAACACAAAGCCTGAACTAAATGATGCATAAGTTGGGAGAGCACGTTGTGTAGTATGTGATGAATGATGTTTGCTCAACTGGCTATTTCTCGCCTGATTTGGAGCCAGATAAAGCTTCCAAGATGAAGAGGGCTGTGAGGCGTTATTCATGTGTTGTTTGAGGCTCTCCCAGTCTCACATGTAAGAGCAGGAGAAATCTGACATCTAGTGGTAAATGTAGGAAGAAAAGTATTGAGATGGCTCGTTTTGTCACGTAGCTTGTTTCATCATGCACTGGCAGTCTGGCAAAGATTGAAGTCAGGGTATTAAATTATAATTTCCTGCATGTGATCAATCAGTGGAAGTATTTGAAATATGGACAGTGTAATCTGCTTGACTTGATCAAGTATGTTATGATTTGAGTTGAGCTATCAGGGAGATTTTCTGAGATCCTCTTCATACACGTACGCACATTTACTTGCGTACCCCACTGGCAATGTCCTCCTCGCCATGGGAGAAGTCCGTGATGACTTGGGTAACAGGGTAATTGTTAATAATTAGTCCAGCTACAGTTCTGTCATATCAGCAGTGCTCTCAACCAAATCTGCCAAAGCTGCTGACCTCAGACTTGCATCCATGAACTCAGAGGAGCTGAACTTAATAACCTGAGTTGGTACTTTCCAAACTGTTATGAGAGCTGGGAGCCAGAGGGAGATAACAGCTCTGTTGTTGTGTAGGTAGCTGGACTTTGCTGCTGTCAGTGGTGACTAAGGGAGAAACCCTTGAGATTTGGTGTGTCAATAAAATGCGCACAGGCAGTAATTATAATATATATTCAATAATCAAATATGCTCAAAATGCCCCCCCCCATTGCTATGTTACTGTTTGTTTACTGTATACAGAGGAGAGGAGAGCAAACACCAATGCTGTCCACCCCAGTTTACTTTAAATACTTCAAGTATGTAGCTAGCTCTAGCTATAGCTGTATAAAAATAAATCATCATCCCATGTGTGTGATTTTTTAAATATTTTAGAAGGCAGGAAATCAACTAAATGGATGGCTTTTACTCCATGGTTACAGCCCTGCACGCACATATGGACACAAGCATGTAGTCACTTACAGACAACACGCACTGCTAAATCTCTAATGTGGTTCCAACGCTCTTAAAAAACAAACAAAAAACTTCATGATCCCGTTAATCCGCTCTCCAGATGTGCAAGACATAGGGAGGTCCATGCCACCACCAGGCTTGGGGATAAACCAAACAGGGGCCATCAGGTCATCATCCTGCTGCTCAAAACACCCGCCAGTCAGTAAGCCGCAGGTGCATGCTGTTAGCCCTCCTCTGCTCCTCACTAGGCCGTGTTATCCCGTTAATCTGATATATAATCTTGTATCTAATCTATTCCCATCAATTTTACACTGAGGCATAACATACAATGTTTTCTGTAAGATCTCAGACTGTTATTTCAGTAAAGGGAATCATAGAATCATGGCAGTTAATTATCTCTGGACATATGACATCCATGCAAGCAAGAAGACAATTAATCTATTTTTATGCGGGGGGGGGGGGTTCGTGAAGGTATGATGATGTCACGAAAACTGAACCCTTAACTGAGGCTGCACATTTTGCCCAAACACAAGCTCTCCAGGTAAAAGAAAAAAATGGTGCAAAAGTTTGGATCGGTCAATCACCAGATAATCTATTGGCAAATTTGATAAGGAATTAATTAAGTAGCCTACAGAAATTGACTGAAATTGATTTTTGTGAAATGTATTGTTTCTTTAGTCATCTGTGTTGGTAAATTGAATCTCTTTGTGGTTTTAGACTGTTAGGATAAAACAAACTATGTGAGGTGTAACTTTGGACTGGGAAAAAGTGATGGGGTTCCCCTATTTTATGATATTGACTAGACTCAATGGAAAATAACTGGCATCTCATTTTATAACTGTTAGTTGGAGGCCTAGTTTGGAGATTAATTTTGTTAAGATCAAAGACATTATTATTTGTGCTCAGCAAGATTTCATAACAGGGTCTGTTGTATTTAACAGCAAACTTCTTGAAACTGGAAAGTTTTTGATATTTTGGTAGCCAACAATTCTGGACCACCAGGTGAGCATCTCCATATTTTCAGGAAGTGCATTCAACGGCTTCATCTTCTCAATAGCTATAAAAGTGAGTCAAAGAAATCAAAGTTTAAAAAACAATGATTGCGTTCTACTCAACATCATGGTTTTGTCCCTTGATAGTTTGGTGTGGCCAAAATAGGAAACCCCAGATGAAGTTGAGTGACGAAGAGACACAAAGCCTTTAAATGTTTTTTGCTTTGTTTAAAATATATTATATACATTTTTCACTAGCATGCTGTGGTTTATACCTTGCCTGTTATATTTGTTTTAGAAGTTGCAGGTCTTTGTGCTGCTTATGTGACCTAAGCACGGTTTTCCTCTCTGGTGGGCAGTGAAGTCATGAAGTTGCATTTCATATTGCTCTAATTTCATCTTTACTGGGGATGTAATGCTCAAATACCCTCTCAGTTCCTATTCAGTGGAATTTCCTGTCGGCCACCTCTTAGACAATTTCCCACCAAACTTTGTTCTGCTTTAATTTTACTCTGTAATTGCCCAGTACTTTACAGTAATTCCAGGTAAATCAACTACTACAACTTGTAATTATACTGATTTTACCAATACTGTTATTTCTTGGAAATTTCTTCCCATTAATATGAAATTAACGGCCTGTAATTTAAAGGGTTACCCTAATGGTAATACCAACCTACCTTTCACTTCTCCGCTGTATGCCTCTTTTGCTCCTCCACCTTCCAGTCTGTCAATCTCCAAATGGCTGCTGTTCTTGTCATAGTTTAATTTCTTGTTCACATGTGGTTCCTTTCCTGATTGAAAATGTTAATACACAAACATCGTTGCACATGAGTTAGCAGTTTTACAACATATCTTAACCTGTCACAGCTTTGACTCTTTTCTGTCAGTGCATCAAGATATCCAGTAGTCAAAGATGTGTTTTGAACCTACAGCATTTCGTAAATTGTCAGATATTTGATGTAAATGAGAGCGGAGTTAAGACAGATTCAATCAACAGCATCACTTTATTGTCAATACACATTCAGTTTGGTATCTACACCAGTATGACACTCACAGAACAATGAAGCAGCATCAACATGGGTGTCCTTTTGAATACATGTGACTGTTTTAGTGTGTGTTCAAGTTACCATTATTTATAGTTTCCTCCAACTAATCATAAATTCATTTCTTTCATGTTTTATAATCTACTATTATCCTCATTATTTTGTATGTTTCCCTGTGTACATATGTACATTTTTATGCATGTTGTGTTTATATGTTGTAATGTGATCGCAACTCTGTCCCATCAGTTCTTCCATTTATCACTTTAGTTCCTCTGTGGAGGAAGTGGGAGTGTCAGAGCCATCAGGACACTCCTGAAAAACAGAAAGACACACAAGAGTGATACAGAAACAATTGTACATACAACACATTAAAGTCATTTTTATGTGACACAGGGAATTGTGTGCACAGCTCACCTTCACTTTGTCCAGTTCTGGTCTGCCGGGGAGTGATTTTTGTGAGGGAAAGGCCTGTAAGGTGAGGCAGGACAGTCACATTATATCTGATGAGCATGTAAGATGAAACAGTATAAATGTCAGACTGCTGCTCACCTTCTTCGTCTGTTGCATCTCCTCTGTGGATTTGGACCTGTTCTTCATGTGCCTCTGTGGAGAGGTGGTGGTGGGACACTAGAGAGAGAGAGACAGAGAGAGAGAGAGACAGACAGAATCATATCAGACATGGTCAGAAGGACTCCAATATTATTATACTGTATATCACTGTATCATGCACCTCATTAGCCTTCTGTTCCATGGCTGATTTGAAGTTTTTTCTCAGGATGAGTTCAGTGTTGGTACAGGTTCAGGATTTGATGATATCCTTTGGAATACTGTTGTTGTACAGCTATAAAGACAGCAGAGAGAAACGGTAACAATGGCAACATGAAGGACATTTTCCAAAAATCTTTAACTTATCAGAGCGGGAGTACTGATATAAAGTCACTGACCACATTGATTTTTATTTCCATTTAAATATAAATTAAAAGCAAAACTGCTACCTGATATGAACTGAACTGAGGAAATGACAGACCAGCTGACAAATCTGTAGTTATGGCCTCTTTTCACTAGAGGGCGACTCTGACTCAGGGACCGACCATCGCTGCCACTTCACTGATCTGAATGTTTTGTCACAGGACCCTGGAGTTTGTTCTTTATCGTCTGATTTATACACACTGCTGCTTCATTTTGATTTATACACACACAGAAAAACACACCTGTTTCAACTGACTGCAGACTGATTTGGCTTTTTTCATCCTTGCAGATATCATCAGAAACCGTCTATTAAAATGGCTTTGCTTGATGCAAATGCATCCTATACCGTTTCCTTACACATGTATCCTGTCAAATACTAAGATTTTTGACTGCATGTTAGGTTTTAGACCCAGCAGGTAAAGGGTTGATTTCAAGATTGGCCTGACAGCCTTGGAAACACAAGATATACACATACACAAGATATACACATACAAGATAGCATATTAAATAAAGATTAACAAAATAAAGAGATGCAGATTACATGCTTTTGTGCGTAAAAAAGGAAGAACATACAGAAATATAAACACCCTCAGACAAAGACACACACAGATGGAGCCATGCAGGAGAGAAAAACTATTTCTGCACAACTGAAAGGCCACAGTGCAGACCAGCCAACACTCACAGCTGGATCCACAGCTGGTGTCCGGAGCCCTGGTGGCCGAGGACAGAACACCTCTGGGTCTGGTTCAGTTTGCAGGTGACAGATTTTATTTATTCCTCAAATATCTCAGTGCTGCTACTGGCATCTCAGAATGAATGGGTGGTTTACCAGTTTGCTGTTCTGCAAGGCCTTTTAAAAGGTGAAAACACAGGTGAGATTCAAATTGCAGAGTAAGATTTCGAACACCTCGGCATTATATGATTTTTTTTTTTTTTTTTTTAATGGTGCGTTTATATTTTTAGCATTAGCACCTAATATGGGAAGGTTTCCTGTATTTCTCTATATTACCATCTTTAGGTATTATGTAGTGAGAGTTAAACATTTAAACATTTTAATTTGTATTCAAATGGTACTAAATCCTGATTGGTGCGCAGAAATTTGTGACATCACATTTGTCTTACTAAGCCCCGCCCACCTCAAACCATAGATAAGAGCACAGAGAAAAACAAAAAAGTGGAACTCTTTCAGGTGAAGAACCAAAAAACTGTTCCAACTTCGGCAGAAAATTGTGAATTCATGTAGGACCCCATCATTCATAGTTCAAAAAAACAATTGTAAAATGCGTTTTCAGAGCCTTTAAAGCAAGTGATCATTCAGTTTGAGTCATTCTGTGCATTATATTGCTGATGCTTCTTGCTGGAAAGCATGTTTCTAATTTTGGTAAGTCTCGAGGTCTTGCTTTGTTCAGACAAGAATGTACACTGAGCACACTGAGCAGGGGCTCTACATTCCCCTGGAGGGGGGCCACGGCCACCCTGATACAATTGCTGGCCCCCCTCTGTGTGTGTAGACTTCAACTTAAGGAAATGGACAGAGTTTTGAAGAATGATTTGCTCATTGACTGTACATAAATAGAGATGGACTACATGAAAGCTCCCAAAAAGTGAAGCCAAAACATCTTGATCGCCCCCTGGTGGTAGGCTGCAGTATAGGTCATAAGCCCCTCCCCCTCAACGTTATGGGATAGGACATGGACCAAATTAAAAACTCAAAGTACACCTCAAATAATTTTTTCTCAAAGATGGTTTCTGTCATTTTAGGTAGTTCTTATCAGGCTGATGTATGTTCAAGTGTTCATTTTTTTTGATAAGTTTGGTTATAATTAGTTAGATGCCGTTTAAAAAAAGGGGTTTAAACATTGATTGAGTAAGGTGGGTGTATGGGCGGGAACACTATACCGTGGCTCCACTGCCATAGATACATAACACAGGTACATAAATGTTACCTGTACCAGTCTATGCACATCAGATAATAAGCAGCATAAACTAAAATAAGAAATCAAAGTATATCAGTATTTGATCAGTCTATAGCCTATATCACAACAGCATAATATAATTCCAGAAAATCAGTTACAGGCTTTTGGTTTCACCAGTTCAGCTGCTGTACAGGAAGCATTCAGCCCAGGCCTCATGAAATGACCGGTAGCTGATCGACAGCTCACTCACCCACTGTGACTGACCCAGTGGGGTGCGTCCAGCTTCTTTCATACATCAGGCCTGTTATGCATGCACATACATGTTGGTTCAGTTGGCATACCCAGGGGAAAAGAAGACTGCTGTACTCCATACACGTACTTTAAAATGTGCATTACAGGCTGTTGAGGATAATCTCAGCCTTGATGGGAGGGCAGGTATTCAGTGAGTGCTCTCTCTGACCAGCTCAGTGAGGGAAACGACCTAAATGTGAATCATTTGCCTCACCCCGTCTCTACCCATGCTTTCCTCTGTCACTGTCTGTCCATCTTTGGTTAGATGAGCAATCAGGGCTGCATAGGCTAGACTGGAGCGGGTGGAAGCGCATCTCCTTTGTAGTTGAGGTAGAAGAGTCCTGTGGCTTTGAGAAAGACTTCTCCATTGATTAATCCACATGAGAAAGCAGCCAAACAACAGCCAAGGTGACACCATCCAAAAACACCACCTCTTTGTGGTACTCGTACAAAAACAAGCACACACACACACACACACAAAAGCAACGCAAGGACTTAAAAGCTACTCAAGAACTCTTTCTGCAAGGATGGGCAAATAGAATACTTTGCCTCGCAGTCTTTTTCCTCCCTCTCCTCCTTCTATGTTCACTTTGACCGAGAAGACGAGGCTGACAAATCTGCGGTGGGAAAGTTTAATAAGTACTTAGCCTTTACAGTCTGTACTAAAATGCTGATGTAACCATCTGCATTACAGAAGAAAATCTGTTATGAAGATTTGAATCCATACTAAAGACCAAGACTGGCCCAACCCAACTCTTTGAATGTTGGGTCAACACTAATTAACTCCACAACTAAGAAGCACAGTATGACAACACATTCTTATTTCAGGGTGTGTGAAAGAGTTTCATAAGAACAGCAAAGATATCATAGAACAGTACAGTCAAGCTGCATCATTGGCACTCCTGTCGTCTTCTTGAACTGTGTGTGTTCAGTGATGAACACCTTGCAGACGGGTTTCCACTCTTTTGGGTCAACTGATACTGATAATTCAAGTCCAGGAGATGAAACCGAAAACTGGTCATACATTACCACCTCGCCACATCTCTGCTGTTGAACCTGCTAATCATGCTCAGGTGGTGAGAGCACCAAGGTGAACATGTGGACCAAGCAGCCGGGTAGAGAGCACATTAAGATGGTTCACAGTTGGCAAGGACATTATGTCCTGTAATTGATGATGATGGGCTGTCTGTTCACACAGCACACACAAGCACACAGCCTGTCCTTCACTGGCTGGTCAGAATCTTTCAATGCGAAGTAATGTGCAAGCATTGATCTGGTGGATGGGTTTTGTTTTACAGCACTTATGTATTCCTCTGCAGGACTCTCAAAGGCACAGCGAATACCATTTAGAGCTCCCATTAGCAGAGGATTGCGTTCAGAAAATAAACACATTTCGAGATATTCGAAACCTGTTTGTTATCTATCCCTTTGTAGAATAGTGAAGGCAGTAAATAACAAAAAAACAAGAGAAAACGCTCAATCTGAATGAAAATACATGAATGAGGACATGAAGAGGTTTATCTCTATACGGCACAAGGCATTTAATCAAGAACAGAAATGCAGTGAGTGGCAGATGGGAAGAGAGAAAGAATGATGGGAGTGACAGAGAAAGGGCAGGTCAATACATCTACTGAATGAACAAGCACAGCGATCAGCACAAAAATGAGATAAGGCAGAAATTCAGACACTCACCTTATCCCTTCTTCCTTCTCTCAGTAGGGACGTGCAGATGAGTAGATGGCATTCCTCATCTCACTGCTGCTATGGTGTCTGTGAGAGCACACCCCTCTCTGCCCATTCTTAGCTCTGCCGACGCACCACTCATGCATGTACGCACACACAGACACACACATAAATAACACCAGGTGTGCCAATCATAGATATGAATGCGGATGTGTTCAGCCTGGCATTCAGAAGCTGTGGGTGTTACTTACACGGTTCTGTTAATTGTCTCAAGCCAATTACTTCAGTGACATTTACATCTACAAAGGTGATAATATAGTGCAAGGTGGGCAAATGAGATGCTTCCCAAACCTCATACTGTCACGTACTCTTGACATATGCATACTGCTGACATCATTCATGTGGATGAATCCGTCTATGACTCATCTAATTTGTTTTGCAACCTATACAAAAGCCAAATACACCCCATAACAGTCCGCTCAGGATCCTCAACTGGAAAACACCTTCCAGCAACAAGTCTGTAGACAGATGAAGCAAATCATTGGCTACAAACCCTTCCTAAAGAGCCAATTACAGCACAACAATGATCTGCCGTCACTGTGCAAAAATGATGTCTACATGATGGCTCTACTGCCAGGATATACCAAACCCACAAGATAATGTAATGAAAGCTAACTACAACACCTACACAGACGAATACAGATCAGACTTGTTTTAGATTGCATGAGTCATACAGCCAGTCCACTGAGACCCAGTGGGGTCTTGCTCCAATTCATTTAAAACCAAATCACGTAGCATTTGTCAAGTCAGAAACCAAACCAAATTTCATCTAAGAAATTCCCCAGTGAGCTGCAAAAGCTGCAAACTGACATCTTTCCTCGACAACACATACAGGCTGAAAGGATCACAGGTCATTATAAAACATTTTAATTCTTTGGATACACCCTGTGGGATATTTTTGATGATCACACTATCCAATTCATTCCCTGTAATGTCACATTACTAATTTATCATCTGGACCTTGAGATGTAGTCTGAGGGGACAGGAAAACAGGACGTGACCAGCGCTTCTCAAAGTGCCATCAGAGCAAACAAAATGCATTGAAGTACCGCAAACACACATTTGAAAACAAGCAAGAAAGCAACCCGAATGAAAGTCATTCAAAATGTTAAAAACTCATCTCAGTAAAAATATTCAATAATCTTAATTCAGAAAAAAACAATTGTGCAATACACTTCAAACCCAGCTACTGGTCAGTCCTGTGAAGAAACATGTTGGGGTTTTTCTTAGAGTTCAAAGAAAAGAAAGAAAATGTGACATTATGAGACATAAAAGCAATGTGAACTGCAAACTGTACAGCCTTAAACATCAGGGAACAGTGAAGCAAACACACTGGGTTCAGGGTGAGCAAAAACCTTTCAAACATTTTTGAAAGAATTAGGCAATTCATAGGAAACATTTTTCTCATTAAAGATGTGTAGTGTTTTGAGATGACCCTATAAATGCTTACAAACCAAATCTTCTAAAAAAGTGTGACCATTTTTCACTAAAAAATGAGTCTCTGTCTTTTGACATGATTGGTAACACGATGCTGTGAGAGTTTTTCAAACTGCCGTTTCCCTCAAGTCTTTGGGTTCAGATAGAGCAGAGTCCGAGGTTTCCTCTGCTGCTCCTGCTGAACTTGGAGTTAATGATGTCTCGTCGTCTTTGACCTCTTTGGAGTCCGCAGTGGAGGAGCTGGTTGTGCTGGCCTCGTCTGCCTCCTGTGCCTGGTCTGAGGACAGCTTCAAGAACAGAGGGACCTCCAGCTGCTCCTTGGTCAAAAGACCTCGCTGGTCATCAACCCTGCAGCACTGAGCCCTCGTCAGCATGTCCAGAAAACCTGACGCGCACAAAACATCATGCAAATTCTGACTTAAATATAATAAATAAACACCACCTCTATTTTTAAGCAGCCTCAGGTATTTACATTTTATAGTCAGTGCACTATCAATGTGTACCATAATATATTATATAGTATACCAAAAAATTTAACTGAGGAACCTGGGATTGAAAGTTCCTTCTTAACCATAAAAACAGTAGCTGATTAAATAATCTCACTCCTATTTCCATTTAGTAGCTCTGCTGAAGCTTTTGTTGTATCACACAATCTTCCACAGCAGATGGATTTGTTGTGGAATTGTAATTTTAAAATTTCAACTTCTTTGTTGAAAATCATTTCTCATCTGCTGAGAAAGAATGTGTGATGTGATTAAAAGCTCCTAAATTCGAGACTGTGACGAATTTCAAGATTTGAATCCTTTGTGTTGGACCTTGTCTTGAGAATTTCTTTTGCTTCAAAAAGGTCAAGAATTAACCTCTAAGCTCACTGATTAACTGCTTATAGGTATGATAAAGGTATTTCACCACATTGATGAAGAACTTCCTTATACATCATGGGAAAATATCTGCTACCTCTCTTATAAAATCCTCTTAAGGCCTGTATAGCTCTATCCCTACTAGATACTGACGAAATGTCCTACCATCCATGTCGTGGTTCTTACTGGACTTGGGCTGACTTCTGGCTCTGTCCGTCTGCAGCAAAGATCTGGCCTCCAGACCACCTGCACTCACTGTTCCTGCCTGGGATCAAAATAGATTCCAGCGTTATCAATGTTCGTTTCACAGGTTTGTTTGTAGACTACATATCACAAGAGGATTAAGGTTTTCCTCAGAGATATGCTGATGCTTTCCAACAAGGGATTTTGGTGGTGTCCAGAGGCATTCAGCTGTCTCATAAACCACTCCATATACTCTTAGTGAACTATATTTACTGTCAAACGTTTTATTTAACTGTTTGAATTCTGAAAGTTACCTATACAATCATCTATATGACAGACAAAAGAAAATTATCAATATCATCTACACAACAGATAACAAAAAAAGATCCCGACATGCTCCTGATAGTTATCTAAATAAGAAGGCTGAGATAAAAATCACGCCCTCATTCACATGTAGCCGAGTCATTCAAATGATCATCTTCATTATATTATTTAGATAAAACCAAAAACATCTTAGCATCTTTTTCTTTTAAAATTCTCTAGAAAGTAATGAAGTCAAAATGTTTTTTAAAAATTTGATTATTCCAAAGAAATAAGCCAATGATTTCATGACACAACAGTTTGTAAATCTTTGTCAGGTAGGTAGGTGTCTTTATGATGGCAACAAGATGTTGCTGTTTAGTGCTTATTAACATTGCCTCACCTGTGTGGCTGCAGCTGTACCACCGGCTCTGGAAATGTCTCTTCCTGCAGCAAACCGAAGATACAAATCAGGTTTTTTTTAACAGTACTTCCACTACAAAAGTAGTCAGTGATGATGTCTCCACATCACGTTTAACACAGACATCAGCCAGATAATATATTCTTGACAAGAATTACACTGGTCCTGCTGGGATACAGCCACTCTGATTGAATCAATCTCCCGCTTCCTAAATGCAGTGAGTTGAGCAGAGCTGAGGCGGGAAGCACTGATCCAAAGGGAAGTTGGCTCTGGTCTCTCAGCAGTTGGGAAAAGAGGCGAGTGAATACAGCACTCAAACCAAATGGCCTCAGACATTTCAACCCCGCAGAAAAGAATGAAGAGAGACAGACACACAAAGAAATCAAGTTTAGGGAAAAGGGAACATCCAGACAGTGATGCAAAAAACAGGGCACTAAAGTGGACAGTGAAAAGATTTCACTACCAGCTAAGAGCAAGTGAGAGCCGGGAAATGCAGAAAGCCTTTCTAAGATGCACTAAGAAACAATTTAATGAGCAAGAAGGCTCAGCCAAGGTTCAGACAGCAGACGAAAATGCACAAAGTATTACCAGTGTATCACCCACAGGGATGGAGCTCCTTGATTTGATTGAACTCATTTCATTTACTCAATGACCAATTAGTTTTTTTCCCCCATTCTGTGGCTGCTTGTTTTTTCCCTTCAGGGTCCAGTGTAGGTTGTATTAATTGAAGTAAACATTGTTCTCTCTGGTTCACATCAAGTAAAACAATGGGTTTTAAAAAAGGTCAAGTATATTAACCTTTAATTCTGTCAAGCCGTAACGTCTTATTGGCCAGTCTGAACACGGTGCCGGTCATGTTCACGGGCTCGTCGCTTCCAACCTAAAAACAAACGGAAAGGAAATAAGACATGATGGACTCCAATTGGACAGATGCCAACACACATCAGCTGCACAGTTTTGTGGGAATGAAGTATCGAGATCCCACAGAAAATTATGCATAAGAGAAAATACACTTTAATGCCTTAATAAGATGGTGCAATCCTGCTTATTCAACTAAGGAAATAGTGTAACACACTCAGTTGTGAGTGATCACATTAAAATTACAGATTTGATAGAAATATTAACATGCACCCTGATGTGACACGGTTGCCTAGCGATGGTTGCTGGAGGCAGGAGAGGCAGATGAGTGCCAACAGGACGGACTGAATTTTTAAAAAATTAGTACAATTAAAAATGTCAGACAAGTCTGCTGCTTGACTGAAAAGCAGTTGATTAAATGTGAAATTACTTCACACGACAAATAAGATGACAGTGAGATGTTACCTCCAGGTTAGAAATACCCGATAACACAGTGCGTCATTTTGTGTTTATGAACACAATTAATTAGAAGTGCGATTAAACCAGAGTAATCAGTAATGTTACTGCTTTTCCATTGAGAGAAAGTAATTAAAAATCTAATTTGCTTCATCTGAGGAACTACTCAAGCATGGGCTACATATTATGGTCTATTATAATTCTCTTTATTTGTTAAATTAAAAAAGAATTTTAAAAATTTGGTTTGGTAAAAAAAATTTTTTAAATAACTAAACAGTTGTTTTATTGCACTTCTGATTAAAAAATTTGAATAACGAGAAGAGGGGAAAAAGAGAGGGTGGTTTGGTTCAGGGAATATCCTCATGTATGTTTGTTTATTATTTTGTAGTGTTGATTTATCTACATCTTATACATTTCATCAATTGTGTCATAATGTTTCCTGAGTTTTGGTGTCTCTGGTTTCAGCCAGGTTGTTTTTTTATCTGCTTAAGTGCCATCACTCTTAAAATTCTAGAGATACTTGTCGGTTTGTTGTTAGAAAACCTCAGCCAGCCACTCTCACAAGTATTAATTGCTCGGGCCCCAAAATGAGTGTGCGCTGAATAACAGTATCCATAGCTTCACTTATTTCAGTCCAATACTGCTGCAAAGCCAGGCAGGAAAAGACTATATGGGACATATTATGGCCTCATTCATGCATACAGGCACTCACAATGGTGACCAAGGCATCTTGCTGCTTGAGATGGTGTTTCTGTAGCTTTGCAGAGAGGGCGTCCTGCAGCGTCTTACTGGACTTCACCACGATCCCTACTGTCTGACCAGTGAAGGCAATCTCCAGCCTGAAACACAATACATTTCAATAACCTCCCTCACAATCAGGAAAACTCAATGGAACAGCAGTATAGCATCATCTACCCATGCAAAGCCTCTAGTGACAGGAAAATCTACCTCCCAATGATATTGTAGCAGAAAATCAAAAATTAATCATGAATTCAATATAAATAATGACTAAAATGATTAGTGCACAGAGAGCCAGTCCCTAGTCTGGTGTTAACACAATGACTTCCCTTTAATATGGTGACGAGTGGCATGCTGTAGTGGGGGATGTGGTGACAAAGACAGCAAAAGAAAAAACGGAAGGAAGTGACAGTTGACTCACGCAAACGTCACTCTGAGCTCTAGAGTGACCTGCTGATCTCTCAGTACAGAGCAGTCCTGGTCCAGCGATAAGGGCTGCTGTAGAGGGAACAACGGTGTATGAGAGTGAGAGCAATTAAAGTGAATTTCAGAGACGTCAGCATCAACTGGGGATATTTTTATATAAGTTTCGCAGAGTTTCAGAAATGAAAAGAGGGAGTGAGAGGTTGAGAGGATGTTCAAACAGGAAGAGTGTTTCTCAAACCACCTGTTGCAAAACAACTTTGCAGTGAGATATTATTTAACAGCTTCTTGACCATGGATGGTGCTGTGTACAGAGCAGCTGAGTGCTCACCTTGTCCTTGCCATGAAGGTAGATGACGACATCTTTCAGCGGGAAGCCTCTCTTCTCACACAGGCTGGCCAACATATCCTTGATGAGTTGGCCATTACGTGTGGGGGCCAGGGAGGCACTGCCATCAGGCAGGTAGACGCAGCAGTAACCCCCCTCCACCCCTAGACGACTCCCACCTCCACCACCCTGCTCCGGAGAGCGGGGACTCGACCTGCCATTCTACATCAGAAGAGAGGAAAGAACTTAAGTGAAAAATATAAGTTAAAACAACACAAACGACTACATTTTGTCATTCATAAGTGCCTCTGTAATCATAAAACATTGTTTTTCCTATAAGCCAGCACCAGCTTCAAACCCAATAGTCACAACTGTACTGACCTCTATCTGCCTGTAGAGGGAGCCAAGCTCCACACTGCTACTTGACTTGACCGACATATGCAACCCTTTTTGGGGGACTGAACCATGGTTGATGGATGCATCTTTTGTTCCCAATGGTGACAAAGAACAAGGAGAGCGCCAGGGAGGAATTGTGAGATAAAGTCACAGGATGTACATCAAGGTATAACGTACAAGCACAAGACCAGCCGTTTAGACATACACTACCTCCCCAGGATCCTCTTTTCTGATGCCGTTTCTCACTCTTGCCACCTGACAAGCTGTTGGAGTCTGACGTCTTGTTCTGTTTGAACAAACATGCCATTACAGCAAAATTCAAACAAGAATCACTCCCATTTTTTCCCTTCCTGTCACTCTACCTTCTTGTCACTTAATGACGGGCTTCTGGTGACCACGTCCTCCCAGGATCCCATGCGGTCTGGCTGAGGTAGAAGTTTGCTTTCTACACTAGCCAAGGTGCAGCTCTGGTAGAGAGGAGAGCGTACAAAGCGCCTGTAGCTGTCCATCTTCATCAGTTTAAATATCTGACACAAAGCAGGGACCAGTGGTACACAGTCAGCCAAGGCACCAACAACGTACCACTGTATTATTGAGCTAAACTGGCAGAGTGTACTTCAAACAGACCTGAGCTTGAGCCTTGTTGAACATGTCAGGTGTGGGCAGCTCCAGGTCCTTCTCCTCCGTCTTGGCAGTGTCATCGATATTGACAGAGTAGGGGGCGCTGTCAGACAGGTAGCTGTTGTAGATGAAGCGAGCTTCTGCTTTCAGCTGGGAACACAACAGCTCCGTCAGACTGATCATCATTTCTAAGCTGATGAAACATGAGACAAACCCCAATAACACACTGAACCAATTTCCCTTTGCCGTTCATCTGAGAATTAAGCTTACTATGTAGCTTTCAAAACTCATCTAGAGAGCCACTCAGTGAATATACTGTATATCTCTATACTGGCTTGGCGTCTTTCCTTGTTAAGTGCACCAAGAAACAAATCAACCCCTCCCAGGCATCCAAGCTGCAGGTCATACAACTAATAAGTTACTAAAAGGCAATTCATTTGCCAGCGAGATGAGTAACCACAGAAATTTGGCTCAACAACCCTGTCAATTTCTGCGCTTCCCATTTCTTTACCAACAGAATTACTATTAACTAGCCAAACAAAATATTTCTGCCTGTTCTTTAATTAAGGCTTGCTAAGTAAATATCAAAATATTGTAACATGATAAAAGCAATATTAAAGCCAAACAATTATATCTACATAGCAATCAAGTTGCCCTCAGTAACATTCAACATCCTGTCTGCATCCACAAAAATAAGTTTCAGGAATATTATAAATAAGGGTATTTATAAAAGAACCAATAAAGACACAACAGCATAATAATAACAAATGACAGGTAAAATAATTCACCATGTAAACAGCTAAAAAGTGCCATCATACCTCATCCACGGAGCTGGCTGGGATCTTCCTGAACTTTTCACAAGCCTGCCAGAATAAAATGTTCTCCGCACTCACCTCAGACCTCAAGAAGGACTGTGGAGAAAGACACATACACCGTGCATGAACACATATGGCACAACTCATGAGACGTCATAAGGAAGCATTGACACTTCAGTTATTCCTGAATTTGTTGAGAATTACAACACCGTGTGTGTCGAATGTTGCTCACCGTAAAGTGGTGGACTCCGCAGGGGTCCTCCAACAGCTTCTCAAATGAGACGGCCCAGCTCAGCACACTGTTGGCCGGGCCTGCCTCTCCGCCCGGAGTCCCTGGGAGGCTCAAGCTGCTGCCTCCACAGCCCCGTGTAGACATGTTCAACTCTACACCACATCCAGACACAAACACACCCATTTATCAGCACAGAAAAGCGTGACAGAGAGGGAGACCAAATCAGATATTTTCTCCTGTAACACACACTCACGCACAGACATGCTTCAGTTAGTAGAAACGCTGGTTGTTCATGCTTACCTCCGTCTGACACTGCCTGGCTCTGTGAATAGAGAGATAGATAGATAAGGTAGGCAACAACATAAATTATGGTATTACGGGATGATTCCTATAGTAATAATGAAGAAATTCAACACTTACTTGATCGAGAAATCGTATTTGAATTCATACCTATTGTCTAAGATGTGGCAATCAAAAGTAAACTACAGAACAAAGACACTGACGATAAAAATGTGGGGACTTTTAGTACATTTCAATATTACAACAACAGGTAAACAATGTACGTAGCACAGTACTAATACAGAAGCTACACACATACAGTATTCAAAAGCATAGAGGCAAATATTTAGGAAGTGAAATGTGAACACCACCTGCATGTCTTATGCTTTTTGTTGTTTTTTCCTCTGTGACAATGTAGTGCAATCAGTCAAAGCCGTTTTCACAGGAAGTGGGTGTGACATTGATGACTATGGCTCTCATTCAGCTTTCAGAGCTCACAGAATTCACGTCATGTTAAAGTTCAGTTTCAATTCTAACACTTTCATAGTTATAAATACTGCTGATGAATTTTGCAAGCCGTTTGCAGACGAGCTTGTGCAGACAACCATGTTTGTGCTTTATTCAGATATCAAAGCGCCTACATATTGATCAAAACCCAAGGGAGGCATTTCAGGAAAGAAGATCAGCAGGTTAACTGGATCCGTTTTAACGGGAAATCCTGGACGTTAACCTCCAAGCATGACACTCACACAGAAAAGCTCCTGGTCAAGAATCCTGTACTTCAGTTTTTAAATCAACAGGCCTTGTTGTGTCATTCATTTTCATTGAAGAAAAAAAATGGGGTCTGTACCAAACAACCATATCCCATAAACCTGCCTGGAGAATATGATCTGCATCTCTGTAGCACCACAATGCTTCATTTGTAGTGATATGTAGTGACACAGCTCCTGTAATTTGGATATTGCACTTGGTGATATTTTGATAATGTTTCAATTCATTTGTTCCGCCCTAATGTAAACTGAAGTGATCTGTGTTTAACATCCCTAAAAAAAAAATCCTATATCATTCACACACATGCACCTTTCGTGATTGTTCATATTAACTATGAGACCAGCGTGTCCAGATGACCAGATACATTCCTCAACACAAGAGAAATGTATCCATAATATTAAAAGTTAAAACAAATTTACAATGAGAAGTTATACTGCATGTGTACAAAGAGAAAGTGTCCTTGCAATTCTGTTCTTGACAACAAAGACGAAAGCTCTTGGCAACTTTGCCCATATAAGGTTGATAAGGGCTGGTTGTTTCTGCAGGTGTGAGCTCCACTGTGGCTCCACCTCTTCCATTTTTTTTTTTTTTTTTTTTTGCATTACTGCTCAAACTCTGGCTCCAAAAACACAACATGTCAGTACCTGCAAATACACTTGTCAGGAGAAGCCAACACACAGTTTTCTACGAACTGTAAAGAAAGCAAATGACTCCATCATCTTGTTTGTGCACCTTTTGAAAAGCATTCTTTGAAAATCCTTTTTCGAGGAGAGACAAGTTATCAAACATGCACAACAAGAGCCTGATGCAGCACCAATTATAGGAACATTTCCAATCACACAGAATATAAAGCACACAAGGCACCTTAAAAAAACAACAACATAGCAACATCCAGGTCTTCTCTGCCTCTGAAACACAACTTTATACACATTCACACCCTTTCCATTGCTGAGCCAACTCCAGAAACGTAATGGTCTCACACCAAAGCCAACTGAGCCTACACATGACAGATTGGCAAACGCGCATGGCTCGGTTTCCACTTCTGACTCAGGCAGGTACGATCTGTTTTCAGTAGCTACCAGCTGTAGCCATACTGCCTGATTGGTTGGTACTGCTGAGGAGTTGGGATAGACGATAGAAGCCAAAATAAGAAAGTGCTCCACTGTACTCCTCTAACCTAGATGTCACTCAAGAGTGGAGCGAGGTTAAAAAAAAAAGCAAAAACCAAAAAGTTGTCAAGGAGCCAACTTTAAAAAGGTACACTGAACTGAACACTTGCATAAACAAACCGTTGGATCCAAATGACAGCTGCAGAACCAAACTGGACCCAACTAGAGTTTTGCGAACTCACCATGTGGCCAACAGGAATCCCGAGAGCATTGCAGTTCTTTGCCATGGTGGCCCAGACACCAGACTACAGTCTAAACACGATGTGCACACTGTCAGGGGACACAGTTAAGTGCTCCACCCAAACTTGATGTACACTCTTCAAACACACACAAACACAGAAAAATTAATCACTTGGGTCTTCCTGTCACTTCCTGCCTGGAAGGGAAGTCTTGCCATAGCAACAAACCACAAAAGAGGAAGTATGGTTACTATGATCAAACTGCTCTCTGCCCGTCTTGAGAAACACTATGATGTGGGCACACAGACAAGACATATGCACTCATTCTGCTTTTGATGTAGTCACTGTAGGAGTTACTAGAGACCGCTTGCAACCATTATATAATCTAGATAGCAATTTTGCAGCTGAGAAGGTTTTTAAACTTTTTTTTTTTCTTTTTTTTTAACACACACTTTCCTTCTCATTCCTTTTACTTGGAAGTCATTGGGATTTAGGCATTAACATTAGAGAACACAAAACTTATTTTTAAGATGGTAATCCTGCCATACAGTAGTTTCATGAAAACCACAATTAAGTCAAATGCTTGTATGGTTCATGGGTTAATTTTACCTTTATATCTTATAAACAGAAATATGCTTTTTAAAGCACCAGCACAGACAGATGTCTATGAGGCTTGGTACACATAGCATCATAAGTTCATCATTATGTGTATTATTCTGCAACCATAGCTATTAAATAAATGTGGGTATATTGTTGAAGAAGTGTGTGCAAACAGTGAACATTCCTCGACACATTCTTCTTCTTCTGTGAGTTTTAATGGTGGTTGGTAAACCAGCTTACAGGTGCATTACCGCCACCTACTGGATTGGAAAATAGATCAGTAGATTGGCAGGAAAATAAAATTTAGAACAAAAAACAAACAAACAACAACAAAAAATTCTTTCTATTATTCCTGTAATTCTTAAGAAATTGATTAGAAGATTTGGGATTTTTGTTGATGTCTTTCCGAGTATATTCTCAACTGTAATACTGTGTTTTCCCTTCTTTAGTCCTATTAATTCTGTCCTCTCTTGATCATAACTGCTGCATTCAATAAGTACATGTTTAACAGTTTCCGGTTTATTACAGTATGTGCACAGTCCAGTAGGGTGTTTGCCTATTATATGAAGTGTGTGATTTAATCCTGTGTGTCCTATTCTCATCCGGGTAATGGCCATCTCTTCCCTTGGGCTCCTGCTCCATACTCCACCAACGCCTACATGTTTTTGTGTATTGTATAAATGCCTTCCTGTGTCACTGAGGTTCCTCGACACATTCTGTGTTGCCAAACACTGTTAAGCAAGCACTGCACCCTCCAAATACTTTGAGTCTGAACTGTGTTGTCATACCTTATTGTTCGCCATGGTGCCAGCGGTTATGGTTTGCCACTTGTCATGTTTCCTGAATTGCTTTTGTGCTGCGACTTTTGCCAGGCGGGCGACCCTGTGATAAAGCCCTCTTACAGCGACCATGTTTGGAGAAACAAACACACTGTGCGAATCACGACTGAGATCACAATATCCAGCAGAGCACTTCAAGTTCAGAGTTGACTTTTCAAACAGCTTTTTATCTTAACTGTTAACTGCCGAGTGCGCACAAGCTGCGACCCAGGTGAAGCAGGGCGTTTTAATTAACGGTTAGCCTCAATTAGCGGACGTGTCAACAACTTTCCTCTCTACCGTTGCTTTGAAAACTATTTCTAGAATAACAGTAATAAAACTATATATTATTACTTTTAACACGATAGCTGTAAACGCGTACAAGTTGCTGTATTGTGCTAAACTTACCATTGAGTCATGCTAATATTAGTTTAGCATGGTACAGTAGCATGATAGCGTTACATGCTAGCATAATCAACATGCTAATGTTAACCTTAGCATCAGACGCTGAAGCTCATACTGAATATTTGGCCTGTAGGCCTGGAAATATTGACCTGTTAGTGGCACCAAATGAAACATACGGGGATTGTTTAATGGAATATTGCCCAGCTCTTCTCAGGATCGATTAATAATCAACAAATTGAAAAAGAAATTGATAACTCACCATGAAAAAATATTGGTTACTAGCATTGCCCAACACTGAAATAGGAAAAGCAAGTGTTAAAATTGGTATTTCTTTCTCTCATACTTTAAGTTATTGGTATTTGATATTTACCACAAACGCAGCTCAATTAGCAACAAAGTGTTTGAAAGCAGACATAATTGCTCAGACTTTGTTGTATTTAAGTTCTGTTCTGTTGAGTAAATTTACTTTCCATCACTGGGTAAGATACAGGAAACACAAATTGATGCAGAAACAACATTGGGCTACTTTATGCATTACATTTTCTATGAGCATACATTGTCTTTGAAGAAAGAGTGGTAAGGTGACTATGAGGTGTTTTGATTATTTGGTTATTATTGTGTAGCATTTACCTTGTGTCTGTGTGGGTCTTTTACAAGTGCTCTGTTTGCCTCTTGCAGTCCGAACAAATTTGGTTTTGTGTGGTTTGGTTTGGTTAAATAAAAACTTTGCCTTTTGGCTGTTTGGGACTTAAAGAGTGTGATAGTGTTTGTGTTTATGTGCCTCTTTCCCAGTGCGTGATGGCCTCCAGCCCCCTATGACCCTTAACAGGGTATATGTTTTAAAATAAAAGATGATCAGCAGCACTCTCTGCTGGCCACTGCATGAATAGATATGGATGACTTGAATGAAGGATAATATTGTATTTCCAAGCTACAAATTCAGTCAATTTGGCCATAATCCCAAACATTCTGAGCAAAGTGTCAAATTATATGGTGCATTATTTCCTCATTACAGACTATAAATCAGCACGCATGTGTCTCTTTATAATCCAGTGTCTGTCTCTCTGTCTTGTTGTCAATCTGTGTTTGTGTAAAAGTGTACAAATCCCATCATTTTAACCTAAATGTTATTCAACAACAGAAAGAGCAGCAGCAGCCGAACAAACTGCCACACCCGCCTGCAAATAATACAGACAGCGTTGTTGTTTGTGCTATAAAGTTCCAGGAATGAATTTATTTGCATTGCTATCAGTGTTTATAATCAGCTCTTCTGATGCAAACACCATTAGGTTAGACAGAGCAGAGCAGGTCATCATTCAAGTCTGTGTGAGAGGAAAATACTACCAGAGGTAAAAAGAAAAACTCATTTGACACATATTGTTTTCAGCTTTAATATCTCATCTGTTACATTTTACTCCTAATTTGTTTAAATTTTGTTAACTTTCTCTTTGAGATTCTGACATATATATGAGTTTCATTATACTGTTTAAGGTATTCTAATGCTAATTTTTTCCAACAGAATGTTTATGAGAGACATATCTCTATATGTTTTTTTCAGTCTCGTCACAGGTAAGGAGCCACTTTGAATTTTACAGATACATATATTCCTATTCTCTATGAATATGTATGCCTGTTTAGCTCTTCACATGTGCATTCTTTTTTTTATTAGTTGGTGTTGGCTCTGCCTGTGTTCCTGTCTGGTGTCTGACATGTAACATCACAGGAGAAACTCCAGCAGGTTAAAAAAAAAAGAGAGAGAGAGAAAGAAATCAACCAAAACCTTTCACCATATTTATAGACTACATTCGGAAATGTTATGTAGCAGCTAATGTACCTGAACATTGCCTGCCATTAAATAATTGCAAAGTGAGATGCAAAGGAAAAAGGCTTTTAATGCTATTTCTTCCATCTCTGTTTTCTCTGTAGATTCTTGTCCGCTCTGCTCAAACAATACAGCACTGTGCATAAATGGTAAGTGCCATTTTTCATTTCATTTGTTTACTTCAAGATAAATCCTATGAATTTTACATATACATGAGAAACAGTAGCTGAACCTTTGTGCACACTTGCACTCATTCCTTTCCATTCTCTCTAGTACATCCAGATATGCCCCCAAACTGCAGAAAAGGTAACCTGTAACGATATCTTTGTGTCAACTATCTGATTACCTAACACTATAAGTGGTGCCTCCGTATATTAACTCTGCCCATCAGACTTTCAGGTTTTTGTCAACAGCACTGGATCGAACGCAGAGGAGGGTGATGGCGTCACTCTAACATGTGTCCATAACCTCGCCGATTTGAATCTGACGTTTGAGTGGAAGACGGACGAGGAAGAAATCCTGGAAGGCCAAAACAAAAGCGAACTGGTTCTCAAACAAGTGTTTTCACATCATACAGGACAGTACACCTGCTGTGTGAATAGCCCATGTGGCATTTATGAATCTTCGCCACACGGTGTCACTGTAAATAGTAAGTAGACATCTCCCTGTTTGTTTCACACAGCCACAGAAACCTTTGCTTCAGGGATGTAGATTTGGACTCATTAACCAGAGGCTTTAAAATGGTGCATTTTATAATTGAATGAAAATGAAAGAGCAGAAACATTTCATTGCTTTATTTTTTTTTTGAAATGACTAATGAAATTTACACCTCCGACCCTTGATGCCATGTGTTCTCAGTGTCTGTCCGTGTTTCTGCCTTTGTGACTGTGCCCTCATCCAGGCAGGAGTGTGGTGCTCCTGGTGGTGTGTGGTGTTTCCGCTTTGGCCCTGGTCGTGATGATGGCGCTGGCTATGAAGTTCAAGTTGAAAAGAGACAACGGTAAGAGCTCAACTTCAGGTTGTCTGTCGTATTAGACAACACAGGGGCCGAATAGAGTGGAGAATGAACAATCGTTTAATAAAGCACCTCGTCTTCCTCAAATACATCTTGTTGAATGCAAATAATGATGTATATACTGGAGGTTACTCCCTGGTGTACAAATAGTATATTTCATATACTTTAAATACACAATATGTTGGGCAATACGTTTATTTGGCTTTCTTGCAAAGAGTTACATGAAAACACTGTCATGTCTATCAGTAAAATATACAGCTTTAGCCAGCAGCCAGTTAGCTTAGCACAAAGACAATAGAAAGAAACAGCTAGCCTGGTTCTATCCAAAGCTAACCTCTAAATCTATCTGGTTTGATTAATCTGCACAAAAACTGAAGAGTAAAAATGGGTTTTTGTGACTACTTCTTGGCCAGCAGCAGTTGCCAGGCAATCTGCGAATAATCCAGGACATTACTACCCCTTCATATTTACTATATGTATAGTGGAGAGGTTTTCAAAGTCTGAGACTGGGCCTCCCCTCAGACAAAACTTTGAAAAAGGAGCCCCCTCACCAGCCAAAACAACTTCACAGTCTGACATTTATTCATTTCAAACTCTGGGAAAACAATAAAACTCCCCAAAACTACTGATCTTTTTAACCAAATCAAACACATTTAGGCTATACTATGTGATCTTTTGATCACATAGTATTGGTACAGTATCCTTTTGACCTATTGTAATAGTTTCTCACTTTCAGTCACTGAACCTCACCTGAAACTGTCTGGAGCCCCCTGGGGAGCCCCTCCTCCCACTTTGAAAACCTCTGGTATAGTGTACTATATTTACTGTGTGTTGTATCTACTGTATGTAGTGCCCTCAAAAATTATACAATGGAAAGAAAAAAGGCGCATATATGACATGTATATTTCTTTCTGCCAACAATCCCACAATGCAATGCAGTTTATAGATTTGAAAAGTGCAAAATCTCAATTTATTGTATATATTGAGTGATTTTGGACACAGGCGCAGTCTGGCACAAAAACACCATAAAACAGCAGCCATCTTACTCCATCTATCATCTCTCTCTCTCTCTCTCTCTCTCTCTCTCTCTCTCTCTCTCTCTCTCTCTCTCTCTCTCTGCAGCTAAACACAGAGAGAGGATGAACCAGCGAGCACAGGCTGGGCAGAGCGGCGGTCCAGCTCCATTCACACCAAGACAGTCATAATTAAGAGCCAGTCTATCACATTCAAGAATAATGAATACAGATATTATTTCATAATTGCCTGTAGTGATATTCGATATATAAAATATATATATAATATAAAACCTGTTTATATCTCTATGTGTCTTTGAGGCTATGCATATGTGTATGTGTGTGCGTGTGTGTGTGTGTGTGTGTGTGTGTGTGTGTGTGTGTGTGTGTGTGTGTGTGTGTGTGTGTGTGTG
>JBBPCS010021357.1:0-25228 GCA_037974645.1 Hollardia meadi
CCCCCCCCCCCCCCCACACACACACACACAAAAACACATCCCTCCACGCATCTGACACATCTGAAAGTGTTTCTCCATTTGCACAGAACATTTAAGTGCTGACAACTTCATTGTGCTTATTGCACTTCAAGACTTCCTCAGGAGGATTTGCCAAAGTCACATTGGTGTGATTACATTCACAATAACACCCTGAAGTGTTATTTAGCCAGTCCAGTGTGACAGTAAGGATACAAATCACTGTCATGAGTTCTGTATGGACAAAATTATCACAACAGATAAAATCCTCAGTCTGACAATTCAGGGTCTTATTTGTATGCTGTGTTTATTTCACAATAAACATAAATGTAATTAAGCTAGGGTGGATTGATTGCTCTAATGTACTGTGTCACATAGAGTGCAATATTAAACAAATTAGCAAATATTAGTCCTGGTTTGTCAGACAGGGGGAGCTTCTATTTCTTTACATGACAATATTTTTGCTGTTAATATGGATGTCATACATGCAAATTTAAAGTGTGGACTTTAGGGAAATTAAAAGACATTTTAAAAACAGAAAGGAAGACAAGGTTTAGGAGACTGCAAAAAATGGCAAGATGAAATAAGGATACTGTGAAAACAATATACATTCCTATGTAAAGAAGTACCCATCTCAGCTACCAAAGGTACAAGTGAATCCTCCCAGAAAATGAAAGTCTGTTTCCCTTATTCTCTTCTCTCAGAAAGCTTCCTTAGTGGATGGAGAGGCAGATGGAAAAGAACTGAACGAAGGTTGCAGCACTACTGAGAATCACAACTCCTTCTCCGTCACCATGGAAACAACAGAACAATCAGAGCTGCCAATGGACTGTGAAGTGGAGGTTGCTGTGCCTGATTCACCTGAGCAGGGGAAAGATTGCAATGCAGATGATAAGCAAGTTTGTCTGGAGACAGACACATCAGATTCCCCTGAAGAAAACGTGATGCTTGACAAACTATTAACTGACCTGCCAACTGACACAACTGAGATTGACAAGCCTGACTGCTCTGAGATCACTGTTTGCACAGAACTGCCTTGTCAGGATCAAAAAGAAGCTTTGTTATTAGAACCAGGGCATGAAGAGCTCAACAGGAATGAATCAATCACCTCATCTGTGTCTGACACACTCTCCAGTGCTGACAGTGTTTATGAGAATGAGGCCCATCATAAGAGGCAGGACATGCCAGAACAAGATCCTGAGCAAGAACAAGTCCCTGAGCTGGAGCAGTATCCTGAGCCAGAGCTAGGCTCTCCACCAAAGGAAAACCCTGAGCCAGAGCAAGACCCTGAACCAGATCAATACCTTGAGCCAGAGGAAGACTTTGAGCTGGGGCACTACCCTGAGCCAGAACAAGACACTGAACCAGACCAGTACCCTGAGCCGGAGCAAAACCATGAGCTAGAGTTTTTTCCTGAGCCAGAGCCTAAGACTGAGCATAATGAGCTTAATCCTGAAGATGATGGTTATCAAAATCTGGAAGACCCAGAGGTCCATGACATCCTATTTGAACCACCCATTACTGAGGAGTCGATATTAGAGCAGTACATTAGAGAAGAGGCTATGTCAGATGTTTCCAATGAGTCTGGCCATGACCTTGACCCTGACGAAATGGATGAATGTCTGAGAGTTGAGATTGCAACCACTTCCTCAGATAGTGAGACAGATGAAAAATGGAGAACAATATTCTCCTCTTCTATAAATAAAGAAGATGATGACTCATATTTGGACAGTCTTCAGCTGAGTGCCCAGGAGCTCTTTGTGCAGAAAGTTGAGGTGACAGACTTTGATGAACAAGACAACAACAACTTTGAAGAGGTCCATTTTGAGGTTCCGCAAGTGGAAGAAGTTCTGGAACAACCTGAGGAAATTGCTTCATTTCCAACACCTCCACAGGAGGTTAAATATAACCCTGTAGGCCTTCAAGGTTTGTCCAAAATCTCTGAAGATGAGAGTGAAAATGGACGAGATGCCAATCATAACCACACCAACCATCAACAGCAAATCAATACCGATCCAAACAAGAAGCTACCTAAAGACTTCTGTGTCATACAGGAGACCAAGAGTGAAAATGTTAGCACAGAGCATGTGGACTTCCAGTTGGCTCGTAAACAGTGGAGGGAAATGGAGGAGCAAACCATGAACAAGATTGTCTTACCAACAACCAAGCAGCCCAGTTTCCATGGCAGCCACAGCTTCATGTACACACCAGTCCGGAACATTGAAAGAAGCCAGAAGAAAGCACATTATCTGGAGAATTTGGATTTGGTTGGGGATTATCCTCACACCCAGTTCAGCCCTTGCTCAGAGGATTCCGGTCTGGATGACTCCAGTTACAGATCTCCTTACGATGACCCAGAAACACCAGTTGAAAGGGAGATTCGTATATCAATGGAGAGGGAGGAAAACTTTAGGAGAGAGAGGGGCCTCTCCAGGATGGGCAAATCAACTGATTGTATTCCATCACGAAGTTTCCCCAGATCCATAAGCACTCCACTCACACCATCATTCATCATCACCTCCTCACCCACTAAGGAACCACTGAAACATGAATTGTCAGCAAACAACGTTATAATTCTCGACCCAAACAATGATTTCACCTCCAGCCCCAGGCATGGCAAAGACAACGTGGCAGCTCGGGTCGGCGAGTGGAAATCTGAAGACAACAGTTCCAATGTCATCATCCTAGAGACATCCAATCTGATTATTCGCAGTGCCTCAGAGTTCTCTCTTAACAAAGCCTGTGAGCAGCCCCAGGAGAAAATGTTCCTGAACAACCCCTTTTTCAAGCTGCGTTCACGAAGCTCAATATCACTGGTTGATGAAGAGATTAAGATAGTTCAGCAGAGGGAGGAAGAGCTAAGGAAAGAGAGGGCAAATCGGTATCACAATACAGAAAGGATGCTGTCAAATCACATGGACACTTTGGCATTTGGTAATTCAGGTATGTCAGTAAAATACAGACCACAGAGAAATAATTTTTTTTACAACAATTTGTTGCTTTGTGTATATATCTTTAATCAAATGTTGATCTTTGGTTTTTGCTATTAGTTGATGTACCAGTGAAGTGCAAGTCCTCTCCATCATCCCCGATGAAAACTGCCTACAGGATGGACCGCTCTGCTTTATCCTGTGATCACAGAGTAAGTTTCTGCTCGAACATTTTTTCCAAAATCCTATTTTACTGATACAATCATTAATAAAAATAATATAATATGCTTCGTTTTGTATTATACCTAATGAAAAATATCAGTTTTACATGTATTTATCACTTATAGGGGCAATATGTAAGATATGGCCAGAATTTTAGTTTAAAGCATTCAAAAACGAACTAACATTATCAAGAAAATGTGAAGAAACAGCAGTGTTGGCATTATGTCAAAGACTTCTATGTATTGTGTTGCATGTATTGTGTTAAGCATGCTTAACAGCTAGTCCTGGCCCGTCCTGTCTCATATACCACTTTGTACCTCTAGCCCCCCTTCGTTTCAGCTGGGAGTATATGAGCAGCTAGTTTGCTAAATTGCACAAGCTCTCATAACGTTTAGTCTAATGAGTAAACAAAACAAACTCACAAAATGTCAAGAAAAGAAATACAGTATTCTTACACATATTTGCCTTACTAAACAGAAAAATACAACCCTACACCTTCTGACTTCACCTCTTTTCCCAAACTAAATCGAGCGTACTTGCCTTGTTCATCATAAAACACATTCCATTCAAACAACTAAAAAAACTCTCCAAGACTGTCTTTGTTTGTCTTTCCACAATCACCTCTGGTTTGGTTTAAATAAAACCTCAAAGGTGTGAAAATATTCCAGCTCTACACAATGTTTTTGCCACCTGCTGATGTGCGACTATGTCTCGCTGTTCCGTTTTACATCTCTCCTGTCCTCGCCTGCTGTATCCTGTCATGCCCAAAGCCATAGTTCTTATTAAAGCTGCTGTAAATCATCTCCGAACTGTATCACCAATCATCAAACTGGCCTCCATTGGTGTCAGAGGATGTGTCCAGTTCCAGTCTGGCTTCCAGCCATGTTTGCTGGGAGGAAGCTGAGCCCAGTAGCCCCTAGTGATTCCCCCAGTTGTTCAAGGCCTCGCAGTCCAGGCAAAATCCAGTCAGCTATAGGGCCACTAACTCCACAGCTAACTGAGCTAACAGTAGCTATAGATAACAACAGCAAACAGTATTGTCAGCAGCAGTTGGCGGTTACTCTGGTGATATTCTGCCCCCTATATTTTTGGAGCTAGGAATTCTGGCCATATTATACAAGTTGTCCCTTGTAATTTTTATGCATTATTACTTTATTACCATACAAAACTGATTTGCTTATTCTACCTTCAGTCTAATGACCTAAGAGAAGAGGTGATGGAGTTGGAGGTGGAGGTGGAGGAAGTGCTGTGAAAACAGGTAAACATTCAGCTGTCTTTCTCAGTTTCCAGAGGGCTACACAGGTGGAAGACGCAAGAGTGCCATGGCTCTGCGCTGGGAGGCAGGCGAGTTTACAAAAAACGACTAAAGAGGAACAAGTCAACAGTTTGCCATATAAGGGCATCGATTGTCAGTGTTGTACCATTTTAAGTTAGATGCAGCATTGTTTGTTTCATGTTGTAACATAAGCTAAACTCTCTGCTTCTGTGATGCTTTGTGCAAAACTAGAAAGACAAGGAGAATGTTTGTGGCCACATTTGTTTGGATAAAGTCCATAGATAATTAATACATGCAGTATTATACTGTACCATGGACATACTGTAGATAACACTCAATTATGGCCAGAGGGTGTGCATTATTCTCAGATTCCCACACAGTTCTGGCATGTCCTTATTACTTATAATTCAATCCTCATAGCTGGAAGGCTGCTGGTTTCAGCTCTTACAAGGCTACAGCTTCTACTATTTGTGGAGTAGTAAAGTAATGTTTATTACGAGATTGACAGACAGTGCCAACACAATTTCCATTTAAACCAAATTCTGAATAAATAGCACTAGTTTTGTTTTGTTTTTTAACTATGGCAAGTGGCAATGGTATGAGGAATAATATAAAATACTCTACAGATAAAAAACCGAGGTTATCGGTTTTTGTTTCATGCAATAATTTTCAATACCTGATGCCTCCTTCTGGATTATCCCTTGCCTATTGAAAAACTATTTAATAGGTCCAATCCAGAATCTCAAAAAACTGTCAGTGAAGAAAAAATATATTTTTTTAAAGTAGGGCCCTATTGAAATGATCTAAAGTGCACGGTATAAAGTCTGTAGCACAAGTGCATTCAAGGCGTGTCCATCTCCATTTTGTATAACAAGCAGTGTGCGCGCGTTGTGAAGCTGCCTATTTAGGTGCATCTCACTATCGCCCTTGACACTGCGCCATTGACTTTAGACCAGGTTTTTGTTGGTCAATGGCGCAATCATTTTCTCCTGCCTCTAGATGGCAATTAATGTTGACGGTCAGTCCGAAGAGTCGGTTTATTGTGCCGAATTATTTCACTGAGACGGTCAAATCAAGAGGCAACACCAAATAAATCGGATCTTTGTCAATACTTGTCTATTCATTGTCTATTCCAGTATGACGCAAAAGACATACTCTACGCTATTAAAAAAGCTAGAAAGCTCTTGGCAGGAAGTCCATTTTGTTCTATGGTGTTTAAATATAGTCTCCTGGTTCACTAGCGCCTCTATGTCCTAGGTGGAATTGCACTACATACCGTGAGAATGGCTCAAAACACGATATCAAAGTGCATGGCTAACCGTGAGAACCATCAAACTGCAAGAGCCATTGAGTCCACAGCGATACAGCGACACTCGGTGACTCGGTGCTCACTTGCTGGTATTGGCAGGTTCTGAGCCATTGTAGTGTTTTAGTGCATCGAGAAGATACTGATCATAAAAGGCTGTAGCCTACAGATTAGCGATAGACTTGTGCTATTTTGCAGCTTACAAGTCACGACTTTGTGGTCTTTTGTGTAAATAAACTGTTATTTTAGAATGCAATGCAAGCTATAAATAAACAGCATGAGGAGATGGGCTCTTGAGTGACTGACTTTGTAACAGTAGACGACTCAGTTGCTGAATGTAGTCGTCAAATCAACCAATCCCATAAGCCATTGCGATGTTTTATGATTGAGTGCACAGCATAGAGTAGACTATTCCAATGAAGTGGTGTACAAAATTATGTCATACACAATATTTTTGGACTTTTGGACTTGGAGGGCTACATAAAGATAAGAATAGGACTCTGGGCACTGATGTGTGGAATAAACTATAGGTTATTACAATTACCCCCCCCCCCCCCCATCCACCCTGGCCGTAAAAAGGACAACTGTGTCGGTCAGAACCTCAGAATGACACATGCGCTGCTGCGCCGCTTTGCACCAGGTATAAGATACTATAGAGCCCTTATTCTCTAATTACTAATTTGGCCTCATTTATAAGGATGGTAATATCAGATAAGATTTTCTCATTTCAGGTGCACATCTTATTATCTTAATACATTCTCATATGCCATATGTACATTGAAAGAGTTTATTTCAGCTGAAACTAATATGAGGCTTTAGCAGTGTAAGTTAGACAAATTAAGTGGCCGTCAAGTGTAGGTGTATTCTTATTGTACAGTTGTACAATACTACTTTAAGTGTTGTATCTTTGTCTTGTTTTGAAGGTCTGTTTCTCCTTTGAATAGTCTTTTCTGAAATGCTGCCTTCAAGGGCTTTATTTAATTGGTCACTTGGGGACAACAGAGATAGCTATAAACTGAGACTGAACCAAAAAATCACGTTGCAGGCCAAAGAAAACAAAATAATGAGCTGAAAGATGTTCTATACAGCTGAGAGAAACTGGGTTGGTTATAATTCTCTGTAGTTTTATCACTGTAAGTGACACCTTTCTTTTTTACTGGGAGTAATTTGGACCAGTTGAGCAGTTGGATGTCACACAGGCAGTTTGACAAGGAGCTGGGGTGTTAGTCAGAGTTCAAGTCTGACAAAGGTGTCAAAGGTCTGTAAAGGTGTTCATGTACCAAGAACCCTACAAATTACCCATGTCTTTCAATACATGGGCCCCTTTGTATTTCCAAGGCACCAGCAGGCAACAAGACACAAGAATTGGAAGTCCACCACAATGTACAGTCACTACTTAATACAAAACCCATAGTTCAAAAACATTGCTGCCAACACTTATTCATAATAAAGTTTGAGGTTCATGCAAAATACGAGAGTTTCCCAGGAACAAACAGGAGTGTTGGCAGGTTTGATAATAATGAATGAGTCCTTATCTAATCAAAAAACTCCTCTTTGGGATCCCAGGAAGCAAACAGAAGTACTCAGTTTGAGACTCTATACAACAGTTGGCCAATGAAAATAAACCCCAGTGATGCCTTCTGTTGCCCTCTGTAGCCCAGCCAGTGCGCTGCTGTCAGCACCAGAGACCGGCCAGCCTGGGGAGCTGGGTGCTTTGATGGTGGGTCAGCGGAGTAGAGGATGGAGTTGGAGAATAATCTGAGTCTGTGGAATTCATCAACTATGAATTACGGACTTTTTGGCTTCTTGCCGGGGGTTGGCAAGCTTAATGTTGGCCATTCTCAGGTCTGTCTGGGCCTCGTCCACTGGTGAATAGGTGCGGTATTTTCATTTGAAAAGCTGGCATAGACAGATTGATACCTGCACAGATCACATTGAGTTGATTAGTGGGTGTGTGGGGTGTGTGTGACATAGGTGTGTGTGCTTAAAAGCACAGATGAGTACAATTCTAATTGTCAATATAAAAATAATGATTTTTGTAGAAGAACCATGGGGAATCCAGACTTTGACGCAAAGTGAGAAAGAGTCTCAGTGAGAAAACACAGACTGGAGGATACCAGCCTCATATCTGCTTCAGCTGAACATAAGAATGCATTTTTACACAGAAGGCCTGTGTTTTTTGTTTCTCATCCTTTACAGTGTAGTTGTGCTATGAAAAGATTTCTTCATGGCCAGTATAGATGGGAAGAATGATTACAGAAACCAATAACTCTTCCAATATACTGTACATATGACATGTGACTGTTGCCTTAAGATTGGCTGGAAAAAACATGAAGAGTAAAATGAAAGTATTTGCAAGATTTTTTTTTTTTTTTTGCTGAGATGCCTGAATGTTAGACACATGTATTGTTGAGTCCACTCTTTGCTAAACTTTTCTTGACATTATAAATCTAAATCAGATGTGAAAACATATTTTGATGTAATTGTATGTCTTGATAAAGCAAATGGTACATTGCTCAGTGTATATTAATTGTATTTTCATACTATGCTTTTTTTTTTTTTGCTGCAAATGACATTTCAGGGTGAGCTGGATGGGCATAAATGAACATAATATACAGAATATATTATGCCCGTAACATTCACTTTAAAAATATACTTCACTCAGACAACTCACATAGGAATTGCCAAGATTATAGCATTAATATTAATATGCATTAATTAATATCATTTTTCTGCACAGTGGTGAAGTGGTTCCCACTGTAGCTTCTCAGCTGAAGGGTTGTGGCTTTGTACCTGCCGGCTGGCTGGGGCCTTTCTGTGTAAAGTTTGCATGTTGTCGCTGCGTGGGTTTCCTCCAGGTACATCCATCAGCAGGTAGAGCTTATGGATGGATTTCAATATCAAGGTTGTCAAGTACTCTGATCGATACTCCAGGACACTGAACCATTTGAGTTGTCTGCCTGAACTGGCTCCACATTATGCTGTATGACCTACTGTAAGACAATCGAATAATAACAGGTATTTGTGCATAGTGTTCAAACTCCAGAACCAATGACACTATGTGACACTAAGTGGACATCCATTGTCTGAAATCTCACATTAGTGTTTTGGAAATTCCAAATAATGAAATCAAAAGTGTTTTATTCTTTATACAATAGCACTATAAATGAATGTTCACTTCCAGAAAATGAATGTTCACTTACCGAAAATGAATGTTCACTTACAGTATATAGAGTGAAGCTACAAGATTCTCACAAATTTCTTGTTAATATTCAATCATTTATTTTCATTTTTATGCAGCAGGGCATTTGTAGACCAGTATTCATTTTAAAGCACTTGTGGTTCACTGTATTGTGAATTCCATGACATTTTCAAAAGGGATTTTCTTGAACATAAACACTGGTATCTGCAGATTTTATTAAATTGTTTATCATTATTTACAAAGCCTTGATATTTCCAGTTACTCTGAAAAGCAGCTTCTAAGAGCTTGGTACTTTCTTGACCTTAGGTTCAACTGACTTTACACAGTGTTGTTTTTCATGTTTGTATGCTTCATTGTTAAAGTATAGCTTACAAAAATCTCAAGGATTGCTTGCTGATGTTAAAACATTCTGTGAAAAGCCCCTGCATGCATCAGACATCATGATGTTTTGGTACTTAGTTGGCTCTTTATGACTAAATATGCAGGGGCTTTGTATTCCTCATGCAAGTATTGAAGATGATTAGTGTGCAACAATAAAAAACATTGTATATGAGGAATGCGTGTTTGCTTTATTTGTTTAGATACGTGAAGATGCTCTGCCTATGATGACATTGTGTGCAAAGATGAAATTTAGCCAGAGGAAAGTGGAAAAGAGTCAAAATGGAAAAGGCTCATCCTCTGAAATTGCACCAAAATAATACGAACACAGAACATAAATATGTACTGAATATAGAACAGTTACAAGACATTTTAATAGATGATTATTTTTGATAATTATACATTTGCAATAGCTTTTATAATTGCAGCCAGCAGCCCTGTATTTCCAATTAAGAACACCACTAACACCAACTTCTTGACCTTGGAAATCTGAAAAAAATTGAGAAGGAAGAAAAAAATGTTCATAAATAAATAAACAAAAATACAACCTGAAGTGTGGTTTCTGTCACGGCTGGTGCCGGAAACACTAGAGAAAAGGGGTTAGGACCCAAACGCAGAGACTGCAGGGCGAGCACGTTCAATTAAATGTGTTTAATTAGTACATAAAAGACTTACAGCAGTCAGTCCAAACTATAACACAAATTCCAACAGGGCAAGGCAAAATCCCAAAAACATAAATAAAGACCAAAAAACACTAGGGGCAAAGAAACACTGACACACATGGTAACATACACAGGAACTGGCAGAGACAAAAGGAAGGGCACAGACTTAAATACACAAGGAAGACTAACCAGACACAGGTGAAACCAATCAGGGCAGAGCAGACAATCAAAAAAGGAGGGGGAAACTAACAAGACACAAGTGAGTGTAATACAGGGCAAGATACAAGAGGAAGGGACCACACAACATACAACAGGAAACAAACTAGAACTTCCATGAAAAACCAGACATAGAAAATAACTAACAAATATAAACCACAAAGTTCAAAACATAACTGCAAAACAACACAATAAAAGTGAAACTCTGACAGTTTCAAGTCTTACCTTCCCATGCGGCTTCCTCTCTTTGCTGTTGCTCTTTCCTGTGGATACTTGTGCAATTCTAATTCAGATATGTTTGTTGACGAGAGAATAGAAACACACAAAACTGGTTCAAATAAATCTTTTTCAGGAATGGTAAATAGTAAATGGACCTTTCAAGTCTACCGACTCCTCAAAGCACTTTACGACACTTGTTCACCCATTCATACATTCACCACCTGCCACCTGCTCATTAGGAGTGATAACCATTCACACATACACTCACACACCGATGGATAGGCCTTCGGAGGCAATTTGGTGTTCGGTATCTTGCCCAAGGACACTTCAACATGCTGACTGCAGGGGTTGTTGTTTGAACTGCCAATCCTCCGATCAGAGGACGACCGCTCTACCTCCTGAGCCACATCAGAGAACCCGTACATCTTTTCATAGTGAAACAGCACAGAGACCTGCTGTCCTCTGAAATGACGGAAGAGTTCATATTGGGTCTGTCATTACAAGACTAGAACGGAAGGTTGACATTTCCAAGCTATTTAGCATTCTCACTCACACACGCACATAACACCCATCTCTGACACACAGACACACACGCCAACACACACACACACCATAATCATTTTAGCTTTAGTCATAATGCGTTGGAACAGATCTATTAATCCTGGCACTGCAGGCAGCAGCAGCACTCACTGCTAATTGAAACAAACAAGTAACACCAACAGTTTATTCCAGGCTTGGAGAACTATAGTCCACAGTTAATAGGAGGGAAAATTAAAAGCATATATTTAAGAGTGCACTGGTGACATGGGTGCAAAACTAAGCCAAAAAAACTAAGCCTGTGATGATATTCTCTATTTTTATTGTCAACAAATCCCATGTGCAGACGCAAGCCAACAGTGAACATTTCCACCAACAATAAAAAGATCAATATTCCAGAGCACACAGGCTACGAATAACACTATTTTTTTAAACAGTCAATAACAAAGAGTGAACTACGAGTTTCACACGTAGCTACATTAAATTTGCTCTGTGTGAGAGCATATTTTGTGTGTGTATCAGAGGCTGATATCGTCTTCCTCTGTACCAGAACTCGATTTTTGTTCAAAACTATTAAAAACATCAGCGAGCCACGCTATTCAGCCTGGCCTTAAAATGACGTAAGAAGGCGTTTTTTGCTTTGTGCGCATCATTTAACACCTTCTGCATTTAGTTTTTCGCATGTAATGTTAGGGGCAAATGTCATAGAGAAGAAAATGTCAGGTGATGTAGTATAAATACCAAGAAAGTCTGCCCCAGGAGGAGGCTGAGATGGTGGACAGGTCAAATACATGCAGGACTTAGACCCCGGAGACTGGGGTTTGTGTCCCGTGTGAAACAAAGTAAACGCTGACCTCCTTTAATTCTGTAAGTTAATTTACTTAAGTTTTTAACTTATGTCACCGACACATACATAACTAAACTTATTGTAGCCCAAACCACGATCAAAGTAGTTGTTTTTTTTCTGACAAGTCAAGGTAAAGAGAGATGGATTCACACAATGCTGGCTTTGGTCTTTTCATGGGATATGGGGTATGGGGTATACAAAACAATATCTACTGCAAAGGTGGTGTCATTTTGCCAATAAATGTACATCAATAGCCTGATTTACGTGCAATTGGGCCCATGTAATTCACTAATATGGAAACAAATAAATATCATACTTGTGTTCTCTGGTAATATTTTTGCATAAAAATATCACTTGAGCTACTACTACTTAGTTACAATCACTTCGACATCTACTCCTGCTGCTACTTCTACATATTATTGCTGCTGCTGCTAACTTCAATTTATTTAGGATCGTATTTTAGTTGTTTGTCATTGATCATTCCAATCAGTTATGCTAACATGAAACCTCATGATCAGACGGGTTGTTAAATTATTAGATTATTTTAACCATGGAGGTCAAAGTTACAGTGAGAATATCTGAAATGTCATAATCATAATCCCTCACTGCAATGGAAAACTGGAAACACAACATCACAGTAGGTCAAAGTTGAAGCAGCGCGTCTGTAAATCGAGTTGAATGTTAACAATATACAGTTTTGTTAATGATAATGATTATTCTAAACAACATATAAAAGAAGAAATCGAGGAAAATTGTTATTATTATTAACATTGCCATCCTTGCCCAAAGTATTATGGAAACCCAAGCATTCAGTAGTTCTAAGAAGTCAGCAGTTCACTTACTGACTGAAATAATGTACAAAACTACAACTATAGATTTTAACATCTTTAACAACAAGCAATAGATTTAACGAGAAAAAAAATGTAACTGACAATTTCAAAGACGACATCGCTAATATATATTTAACGAAAATTGTAAATCGAGACAAGATAAGTTGATTAAATTTGACTTTATTCATGAGCCTCTTAGCTGTGATATTTTCAGACCGGATGTCATTCAAAGCAGAGTGACCTGAGGCCACTTATCCAGTGGAAGGGAACACAGAGGAAGCAGCAGGTGGTCTGTGAACATCTCATAGTGTTCAGCCTTTGAGTGAAGTCAGTGAGTGCCTGAGTATACACTTAACTCTGCAAGCAAGCAGTGTGGGTTATGGGACAAAATAACAGTCTGTCTCATGATTCATGGTACACATGATGCACATTCAAAGCAACATTTTAAAGTTTGAGCTGCAGAGACCGCAGGACACTGTGATGACGTCATTAATCAAGTGTGTTTTTTTGTGTTCTGAAAGCCCTCCACACTCTCTTTATGGCTCATTGGGCACTGTGATGATGAACACCAGAAACAAGTAATACAAGAAGTCACATATCATACACCATAGTGCATTAAATCAGAGCAAGAGAATACAGCTCCGTCTGCCAAAGAGTCATAGAGTAACTACACACCTACTGTTTAATTTCTCTCCAGGACTGCAACCTACTAGAATGGCTGTTTATGATTTCTTTGCGCTAGAGTCAGTCCGAATGTCCTGTCCCCTTTGAGATAAAGCAGTCCGGCCCGTGTTAACACCTGCAGATCCCGGGGCTGAGTCAGGATGAGCACTGTATCACTCACACAACAGAACAGCATGTGACTAACACAGCTGAGTCATTCACACACATACACACAACACCGAAGCTTGAGGAACACACGCAAGCAGAACAGCATTAGCAACAAGCGAGTTCACGGCAGAAGAAGCTGAATTACAGGAACACTTTGCTCAAGAAAAATATAGTTTGATTTATTGAAGAAAAGAGGGATTAACTTGTCAAAGATAATAATCATATCATAGATTCAGATTTGTATTACTATCACAGACTAATGAACATGACAAAGGTCAGATGGTTAAGTAGAAATACAGAGATTCATCAGCTGTAGTCCATTCAGCATTTTTAGTCCAGCCTGAAATGTCTCAACAACTATTGCCAGGAAATTAGATTCGGAGATTAATGTTCCTCTCAGGATGAATTGTATCAGCTTTGATGATCACTTAACTTTTCATGTAGCTCCATCTGAGGCTCAATACTTTGCTGTACGACCAAATACCAGATTTGTGGCAATTAGCAAATGTTAGCATGCTAAAAGGCTGAACTAAGATGATGAACATGATGAACATTATACCTGCTTAAACATCAGCATGTTATCAGTGTGAGCATGTCAGCATGCTGATACCAGCAGTTAGCTCAAAGCACTACTGCGAAAGTACAACCTCAGGGAGCTGCAAGAATTTAAAAGGAATAAAGTTTGTGAATGTTAAGATATTTTAATTGTCATCAGGCAACAAATATATTATTTGGAAATAAAATGAGAAATTATAAATGCTGTTTCTTGGAAGCTGCCTTTCTGAGAGAAGAAGGATTCAGGTTGAATCTTCACACAAGCCTACTGTTTTCAGACATAAGGCATTTGCTTAATAAGCACTTAACGTATCACTTAACTCATTCCACTTTACATGTGCTCTAGTTCTTTCCCTTACTCAGAGAGCGGATCACACCGCAGTGTAGATACCTAGCTAATTTCATGTGCATTCACACATGCAGACTCAAACCCTGGAGACACGTCAGTAAGCTATTCATTGTGGATTGAAAATATTTCATGAAAGCACATCACTCAGGAATAATGGTGATGAAAGGAACTACCCAATCAAAGTTGAAGATGTAAATTACTGCAGTTTCTCTCTTTAGAGAGACAGGAGAGGCCATTGGGGTCATTAAAATGATAAGGAATAATCCCCTTTAAGACATGCATGTACAAGTGAATATTATGAAAATCTGCCTATTAGAAGGAGATATCCCATGTGCAAAACTGACATTTTGGTAATGATGAACCTTAAAATGCTTCCAGCTGGGAATATCTGCCACTGCAAAGTATTTCAAAGTGTACACACACACACACACACACACACACACACACACAACAGTCTGAGGTCCACCGACACAAATACAAGCCATGGTGGCACAATGAGTTGTCGTGGAGACATTTAGCCATGCCCAGAGCCAGTTAGACAGATGGAGGGACAGGTGGGCAAGCATGGAGGGGGTACAAGCTCTCTCTCTCTCTCTCTCTCTCTCTCTCTCTCTCTCTCTCTCTCTCTCTCTCTATTTCTTTGAGGACGTTGGGGGCCGGATCAAGACAGTCCAAGGGCCGGTTCTGGCCCCCGGGGCCATATTTTGCTGATGTGTGCTCTAGATTATATTGGTTAATGCTCACCGTACCTCACACTTCACCCTCATGTTGCCACATATGTTTCAAGTCATTTGGCGGACATATTTTTTAAAACTTTTTCGCAAAATGCAGTCTTTTCTTGTGTAGTTTTAGGCAGGAATGTCAAAGAAATGTCAGGTCTAACAGTATTAGTAGTAGTAAGAGTAAGAGAGTCTGCACAGGGAGGAGGGGTGCTGGATCAAGTCCTGTGTGAAACCGAAAGTAAATGCTGACCAATGTTAACTTACCTCCACAAGTTAACTTATGTAATGTTTGGCACAAACTTACTTATTTTAAACCAAACCATGATCTTTTTTTCCTTAAACCTCACCAAGTAGTGTTTATGTCTAAACTTAACCAAACTTCTTACATCCAAGTTTAGCTTCCAGCTTTTTTAGCAATCGATTTCACCTTTTAGCTTCTTTAAGTACTTAAAGAACACACATGAGTTCAGCTTACAATGCTGCCAGTTTTAGCTTTATGACTTTTCTGGTAATTCATATCACATTTCTGCATTTTCACCAAATGCTTTGAATATTTTTATTTCAACATTCAGCATTCCCACTGCATTTTCACCAGGAAATTATGCACTTTTTCTAGTTACTAGTAGAAGTTTAGGTATATTTTAAGTGGTGAATAACTTGAAAAGTTAAAATAATAATAATAATAATAATAATTATATAGGTTCACCTAGTCTTTTACCCACTAGATTTACTTGATGTGACATCATTTTAACCACAGATGGTTCTCCTCAGGTAAAGAAGTGAACATACAGTACATACTGTATGTATTTATGATCAGCTTGTGATGAAAGTCCTCATCTTCTGATTAGATCATTTGCCACATATATACCAGATCAATATTCCCAGTCTATATCGCTCAAGTGTGATCACAACATAATACATTAATATGGTACTATTAAGTGCACCACTATGCGAAGACATTTTGAAGTGACATTAGTTATTGTTACAGTATGTATGGACCATGTCTAGTATGTTGGAATGTAAACATAAAGAGTGTCAAAATGTTACAGTGCCCTTGAACTTTGATAGTTCACCACAGATGGTGGTGTGAGCCCAACACATCCAGGTCTCTCCAGTCAAAAAAAGATTACTGATGTCACTCTTCAATCAGGACGGAAACTTTCCAATATCAGATGACTCATTTAGGCTGATTATCACATAATGCTTTGACATTTTAGCATAAATTGTCTATTAGCTTTGACCTGAGGAAGTGGTTTGTTTTATCAGTACTTTACTTGAGTATTTACAGATTATTTTGACCTGAAAACATATTTTAAGTTTATAAAATTCAGTGCGTTGTTAAATATTAAACCACTATTTCAGAGGACAAATCATCCAATATTTCACAAAATAAGAAAAGGTTATAGAAAATAAATTTGCGTAGGTTTTTGTTTTTCTTCTTCTTTCCTAGCCCATTACCTAGCTCACAACTCATCAGGGGCAGCTGTGGCTCATGAGGTAGAGCAGGTGTACTAAGCAGAAGGTCTGTGCTTCAATCCCCTCACTCCCCAGTCTGCATGCGTGTGTGAATGAGTCAGCATTGAAATATTATGGGGCGCTTTGGATAGAGATGTACACTGATCAGCCACAACATTAAAAACCACTAACAGTTGAAATGAATAACACTGATCATCTCGCTACAGTGCAATATTCTGCTGGCAAACCCTGGATCCTGGCATTCATGTGGATGCTAATTGACACAAACCATCCGCCCAAACACCCTTGCAGATCATGGGTGGGTTTTATGGGTCAAAGAACATCCACATGAATACCAGGACCCAGGGTTTTCCACTAGAACATTGTACTGTAGCGAGATGATCAAGGTCATTCACTTCACCTGTCAGGTTGTGGCTGATCAGTGTTTCTCTCTTGATTAGGTGCACTCTGCATCTGGCAGCCTCTCCCATCAGTCTGTGAATGGCTGAATGTGGCACGTGCTGTAAAGCACTCATTAGACGAGAAAGGCACTTTATAAATGCAACTCCATTTACATCATCTGCAGCCGTAAAATGCTACTTGCATGTTTCATCATTATTAACAGTCTAAAAAATGTATATAAATAATATGTGTATATGATATCACTCACAGAGGCCACTATCTGTGGAAAGAATTCTTAGTTTTAATAATTTAAGTATATTTTGTTGATAATACTTTTGATAATGCACTTTTTAAGTTTTATTTTGAATGCAAGACTTTGACTTATAATGGCATAATTTTATCAACTTTATCAATCTGTCTTACGTATTATTAGCATTTTGTTTTAAATTAAAAATAAAACTGGTACACTAAGAAAGCAGCATTCTCTCTGTGGATCTGAGACTATATAGGTAGGCTTTGCTGCTCTCAGGGGTAGTGGTATAGAAAGACATTGTAAAATGACACAGACGATGATATGCCATGGTGAAAAGGTATTTTTCCTTTGGAATATGCAGCACTTCTTTTATAATCCTTTATTCATTAGTTCGAAGGTCCAGTAGATCATAATAATACACTGCTGCCATCATGTGGCAAAGATCATCACCTACACCCCACCACAGTTATTACACACCATTTGTTGTTGGTGTTTCTATGGCAACGGTCTTCAGTTACCTGGTGCAGGTCACTGCCAGCCAAGGCAAACAACAGAGCAGAGGAGCTGTGGGGAGGACAACGGAACAAATATGAACAGCTTCTTCTCCAGGTACGAGTCTGTGCTTTTATGTTTCACATTACCTAGAGAGCCAATATGGACTAATCAATCAATCAACAGCTCCTCTGTAACCATAACGTCAACAAGGTAGCTTACGTGTTACAATAAAATATATCCTATTGCCATTTTCTTCTCTTGATTTGTCCCGGCAGGGATGTCCAGGTGAAGAGCATGGAGCTGACGGTGAAACATGCTGAGAAGTATCTGGGTGAGATCTGCTCCCTGCTGGCCTCCTACACCAGGAAGACAGCCAAGCTCAGAGACAAGGCAGACCTGTTGGTGGCTCAGATCTTTGACTTCTCCAACACAGAGGGCCCCGAGCTCCAGGTCGGCCTGAAAAACCTGGCAGAAGACCTGGCCATGGTGCAGGACTACAGGCAGGCTCAGGTCAAGGATACGCAGTCATCATTCATCAATGTGCTCTATTCTCTTCTTCAACCTCTTTAACATGTGGTTGTTGTCATGATGAATGCTTTATTGTTGCAGGTAGAGAGACTAGAGACAAGAGTTGTTGCTCCTTTAAAAGCCTATGGAGACATAGTCAAAAATAAAAGGGTAAGCTTGGAAACAGAACCCAAACAAATGATTTTCTCTGGCAGTTCACATTTTTCAGATTGTCTGTCTTTTGAGTTCTTTGTAATCTGTCACAGCTGTAGGCTAATTCTTGGCAGCTTGACAGATAATTCAATCCTTTTCTGAAAACTGTGCTGTCTTTTGTGTTATGGGGACAAAGTTACACATATATACTACATAAAAAAAGAATGACTGGCCTTTGTTTTGTGTGCTGTGTGAACTGACAGTGTATCTACCGTTCAGGCAGATCTAAAGAAGTTCAACACCGATCTGAAGAGAGAGCTGAAGGAGTTGCAGAAACTGGAGAAAATCCGACTGAGGAACCCAGCAGATCGACAAAGCATTGTATCCTTCACATATGGACATTTGACGCTTGTCAGCACCACACATTCATGAGAAGTTTGTTTTCTTGATTTATTAAACCTTGATGAACAGCGAGTGGGTCAGTCACTACCAACTAAAAATACTCATGTAGGACTACAAGAACCTCAAAACTGCTTTTAAGTAGACTACTTGAATGAATGTACTTTACTTTACACAACTAAAAACCTGTGTCTTACTTATGGAGATTTGGTCAACATACAAATACAAAACGATCTGTTGGTTAGATTGAGTCATTCATTAAATTGCTGAAGTTTTTGGACAAAGTGACTGTAGATACAGTTATCTCAGAGAGTGGACATTGTTGGGGCACAAGGCAACAGTTAATAGATTAAATTTGGCTGTCAGAAATAATTAATAATTATGAGAAATAGTAATAGGATCTAATTTACATTAGATCACCTCGGGGAACGACCCTTAAAGTTTGAATTATAATTAATAATGAACTTAATAATTACAACCAAAATTACCATATCAACAGCTAGTCGAAGGATTTGACAGTGTAGAGGTTGGCAGCATTCACTCTTGTGCAACATTCAACAGACAGCATGGATATCCAAAAGTATTTATTCAACCAATCACAAAATGGAAAAAACACAATATCTAACACATGTATATACAGGTGTGTATATGTGTATATTTACATTTATGGTCATATACTATATCTGTTTTTGTATAGGGGACTATATGTTGTATTACTCACATCTGCATATTAAATATATATCAGCCTCACATATTAAAAATGTAGTTTCCATACAGTTACACTTTTCATATTTTCTTGACAACACCTTTCAGTCTCAGGTTTGTAAATAATATCATGACTATCATCACATTACTGAGCATTCAAGCAGCTCATACAGACTGTAAGGTAGAGCTTTGTGTACTGTATCAGGCAGAAGTAAATGCGCAGAAGGCTTCCAACAATGCCCAGCGCAGTGTCAGACAACTGGAGGAGACGATCACAGACTTCCAGAGACAGAAGCTGGAGGATATCCAAGTCAGTCTCTCACACACACACATATACACAAACAATGTACACAGATATCCACCAGGAGGTACACCATCACACTAAACCACGACCATTGCTTTGGTTTTGGGCAGAGGATTTTCACAGACTTCATCACAGTGGAGATGCTCTTCCATGCTAAAGCGCTGGAGGTCTACACACACACATACCACAACCTGGAGGCAATGAACATTCAAAAGGATCTGGAGGTATACAGCTTATGCTAATGATACAGCTGATAACACCTGAGACAAAATGTGCAATTACTGATGTAACTGTGATGTAACTGATAAACGCACTGAACACTACCTGCCCAGCACCATGGAAAGCTATTTTAATATTTAAAAGCTAGACTGGATAAACTGTAGATTGCAGATATAAGTCAGTTCTTCCCAGTCAAAAAGAGCAATTTAAATATCCACACTGACATTCTTCCTTGGACAAATGACTCAGTTTTATAGAGATATCCGTAATTCATATTGCGGATATCTCAATAAAACGTCTGCAACTTATTTCTGCCTAGTCATAATGGCAGTTCAAGATAACTTTAATTAATTTGACATTTTGTCCAGGCAACTGAATTGTAGATGTCTGGAATGAGAAGTAAAAATGGTTCTGGAAGTAAAAGTGGGGATTGTAGCATTTAAGCAGTCTGTCATGCCAAATTGATGGGGGAAAAAAACAACCATATCTCAGAAATGAACTTAAAATAGTTGAAACAGACCATAATACAAACCTACTGTGTGTGACTGTGAGTCTCTTTCAGTCTGAGAGCAACTCAACTAAGTTGAACCAATAATGTTACTACACATGAGCAGTAAATACACCTGGGTTTCTGAGACATGGATAAGCCCACCCACAACCGATGCTTATTGTCTTTCTTTTTGAGAGTGGAGAAAATTGATAACAGTTTCATGTCTGTAGGGAACTGGAGTCAAAAATACACCCACCCTTTATGCTCATCTAGTAACATGTTGTATCTTTTTTGTTACACACAGAAATGTAAAATTATTAATTAAAGCTATTAATTAAACATGGATTTATGGGTTGTTACATGTTGGAACTCTTTCTTGGTGAAGGACAGTGTGTTGCATATCTGAAAATAACCCTACGGCCAGAGATGCTGCACACAGTGCTGTCAATCATCAATAAATAATTCCAAAATAATAGGTCTCCAGGAGATGCTTTAATATTTACGACACACAGTATGAAAGTGTGTTTTGATTTACTACAAAAAAAAGGCAGAACTACAGTTTCATCATTAGGTAATTGTTTCAAAGTACAAATCTAAAACCTTGAAAAAAGCAGCCTCTGACCTGTTTTTGGACTAAGCATGACACTGTCTTCCTGACTCCATAGCTGTTCAATGGACGGATCACAATGTCTGACTCTCTGGCTGGGGGTCTAGACACCCCACTGAGCAGCTACTCCTCTCCCCTCATGAGCAGCTACCTCAGTCCTCCTCTGGCCTCCCCAAAAGGCCAAAGCCTCTGGTCAACGCTGGCCTCTACCACAGGCCAAAACCACAGACAACAACCCAGCCAGTACTCGGCCACAGCTAGGAGGGTGAGCCCTAATGTCTTTGTTATCATACTGCTGAGCTGCTGTCCTGAAGTCCATCACCCAGTGAACCTGAGAGCTCTCACTTTATTTAATTTGCAGTCTCATAGCACCTTACAACGCCAGAGAGGCATGGAGGAGGAAGAACCTGAGGGGGAAGAAGAGGATGAAGATGAAGAAGAACAAGAGGAAGAAGAGGAGGAGATGTATGAATCAGAGATAGAGGAGGGACGGCACGCCGGCAGGCAGTCTTATGCTGTTCAATATGCTGAGATGCGCAGACGGCAAAAGTAACAGAGTGTGCGTCCTAAACACATATAGACACAACTACTTGTAGACAGAGCCGTGCCTGTTTAAATGAAATTGTTTTGTTATATTGATTTCTCCATAATGAAATATCACATATTATGAGTATGATATGGTTAAGGGAAATATCAAGCACCCAGACATCTGCACTTATTTTCCACCTCGCTTCATAACGGACAGAACCATGTGGACAGTATGACTTAGGAAAATGGGCTGATGTTTCTATGTTGATGCCTTGTCCAGCAAAATCAAGTCAACTTTTTATTTATATAGTGCCAATTCACAACAAAAATTATCTCATGATGCTTTACAAGAAGAGTAGGTCTAGACAACACTCTTTTATTATTAATTAATTTAATTATTAATTTACAGACACCCAACATTTCGCCCATGAGCAAGCACTTGGCAACAGTAGCGAGGAAAAACAGCCTTTTAGAAGGCAGAGACCTTGGAGCAGACCGCGGCTCGAGGTGGGCGGCCATCTGCCTTGACCAGTTGGGTTGAGAAAGAGAGACAGAGAGGGGGGAAGGGGGGGTGGGGGGAGACAGGCACACACACAGATACATAACAACAGCTATAGTTAGTTCGAGTTGGGTAATAGGGTACTATGGGCTCTTTAAGATGTGATGGTGCCTGGCAATTAAGGGCTTTGTAGGTGAGGAGAAGGATTTTAAATTCTTTTCTGCCTTTTACAGGCAGCCAGTGCAGAGAAGCCAATACAGGAGAAATATGATCTCTTATATAGTTCTTGTCAGGACACGTGCAGCAGCGTTCTGAATGAGCTGGAGAGTCTTGAGAGACTTATGAGGGCAGCCTGATAATAGAGAATGAACTCTAATATACTCCACCGGTCCTAGACACTAAATATTTCACTCGGACAATTGCTGGCTCTTATCATGGAGAAGGTGAATTGTGCTGAAATGTGCATTTATAAAACTTAAATAAATAGATTGCTACAAAGTGCAAGTGAGTGGCAAGTCCCTCCTTTTCCAAGCATGTTGGGAGTATCCCTCTTTCATGTTTGTTCATGCAAACATTGTATCCTGGGTGCAGAAATCTGGAGAAGCATGAGTGGCAATAAAGAAGATTTTATGTAGGTGTCTCTTGTCCTAATGCTAACTGCACATGCATGTTTTCAAACTGATGTAGTAGAAAAGCAAACATAAAAGTAGTGAATTCCCAGTAAGAAATTAAAGAAATGTTAAGTGTTCGTGGCTGTGTCTATAGTCTATTATAGGCCCATCATTAATGAGCAGTGAATAGAACACTTAAACTGAAGATCAGATGAAAGAGTTGTCAAGTCTCATCCCACTGGCCTACTTCTCAGGTGTGTGTGATCTCCAGTCTTCTCCACAACACGAGCAAAGAAATGTCTTTGTCACAACAATCAGCCTGTTCTCCTGTTCTCCTCCAGTTGTTCAGCTCCAGCAGACAGAATGTGGAAGATTCTTTTTCTAATGTATAGTAAATGGCATTGGCATCTTGTGACTACTAGTGAAAAAGGAAAGCAATTTTTGCTATATTTCCATGTGTTTTTGAATTTTTAAAGACTTTCTTAACCTACTTAAAATATAATCAATACTCCGATACATATATGAAGACAGGTACTTTGAAAAATCAAAGGGTCTGGTCCTTTTCCCACTCTCGGTGTGAGGACTGTGTAAAAAGTCAATGGGGATACAGCCTGTTAGGTCCATGCAGACCTGACCAATATTATGTGTACAGAAGATTATAAATTGAACCTAAAATAAATGTGTATGCAGTGATGGGCACAATCAAAGGATAGTAAGAATTAAACTGCATTATTTGTGTTGAAAGTCAAAGGCTGTTGCAATTGCAATATTGATATTGGTATCAGCAACACAACCCATGCAGGCCTGTTGTTTCGGCTGATTTTATACAAATGAGCATCTTAGTGCCCAAGAATTTGACTCTTCTATAAAATACAATTTGGTTTTAAACTGTCTCTTTCTCAGGACAGATGTAAGAAGTACAGAATCGAAAAGCAGGTGAGCTGATTCTACTTGCAGGAGGGGCAGGCTCTGAACTAAAAACAGACAGCAGAACTAAAACATGGAGCCTACAAACAACCACACTGAATAACTGAATGATGAATGAGCAGAGTGAAATTCAAACCCATGACACAATCAGTTATAATACCTCCGGAGACAAGCTTTCTAACCACAGGTATTTAAAGTCTGGTGGGGAGCACTGGCAGCAGAGAGGACAGAGAGAGCAGCCCTTTAAGCCCAGGTATTGTTGGGGGAATGGGGGGTGGGGGGGTGAGTCCCTGGAGTTCAAGCATACTGTACCTTGCAATCTTCCTCAGCGGATGAGTTTGCTCAGTTGTCATGTTCATGTCATTTTAGTACACCTAAATGGAGTGACATATACTGTTACAACTAAACTCTGTCCCTTGAGGACAAGATGTGGTTGAAAGCACTGGAAAAAGCTACTGAGTAGATCCTAGTTTCAGTTGTTGTTTGTCAAATTACTTTAATATTGTGAGCAGGTGGTTAAAAATGTTTCAATATTAGTGCCAATGCAGTACTTTAGGTTTAGAGGTTACTGTTCCTCTAATTGAGGAACAGACCTACAAAAAAAATGTATTTTTCTATTAAAACTGTTTTAACAAAAAAGCCGAACTTGACATATTAATCAGTGTTTAACTCTGTCTTGACAACCATGCAAGATCATTTCAAAAATAAAATCTAGTGAAAAATATCAAGTCTAAAGAATAGAAACAAATATCATTTAAATCAGAAAATATCGGATGAAATAATAAACATGCAGTTAATGCCAGTGTTCACTATTTGACTATTTTTTATCAGTGCTTTTAGTCAGTACCCAGAAAGTAAAGGTTGATACCCAGCTCTAGTTGTGAGGTCCTAATAGGACATAATTCTCAGAGCAGCAAGACAAGAAGGGAGTGGAGGTCAAGGTTGCGGATAGGATTGCATCCCATCACAGACCTGAAATCAGGTGTTGCCTTTTTTTTATTATCAACAATTACCACAAAAAGACCATCGTCATGAAGTTTTGTAAAATCATCCGCTATCAGTATTGTGTCCAGTCAATCTAAACGTGCACTGCATGCTTTAGAAAAAAATCTTTTTGAAAGCAAATATATAAGATGTGTAGTTTTAGAGCATAAACTTGCTAAAACCTTTTAAACCTCAGTAGCGGGTCTAAACTGAAAGTTAGACCTGCAGCTGAGCTAATGACAGAGCAGCATGATGGTGTGCTGCATGGTGTCTGCTGAGCAGTGTGAAATAATAATCACCCCGACTGATGGCCACATTTATCACCTTAGGAATGTTTAATATTCCATATCGTCAGAAGCAAAAACATTTGAGCATAAAGGTGAAAAGAGTACATTTCACTGAATGCACTTACAGAGCAATATGACTGGGCTGCATTAACCTGAAATGAGATTATACTGGAGACCAGGTACACAGAGCAGGGATACTGGATATCAGAAGAAGCACAGGTCGATAAAACAACATCAGTGTGTGTGTGTGTGTGTGTGTGTGTGTGTGTGTGTGTGTGTGTGTGTGTGTGTGTGTGTGTGTGTGTG
>JBBPCS010021382.1:0-25223 GCA_037974645.1 Hollardia meadi
AAAATTTATGAAGCAATACAACATGAATCTAATGATAACAGTATGGATGTCAAAGAAAGATGGGAATTGGAAACAAATATTATAATAAGAGATGAACAATGGGAGGAAACATTTAAAGCAGGGCATAAACTAACTAATAGTCTGTCATGGTGGGAATTTGACTGGAAGGTGAAAATGCGTTTTTTTAACACCCCATCTATCACCTCAAAATACAGTAATACGTCTGATCTATGTTGGAGGGGATGCAGATCAGTGGGGGACTTCACACATATATTCTGGGACTGCCCAAGGCTCCTGGATTTTGGGAAGAATGTTCAAAAGGAAATCAAACAGATTTTGGGTATTAACTTTGCTTTAGATCCTGAACATTATATACTGGGGATACTCCCTGATAATATGACGGATAGGGATTTGATTTCTTTATTGAGAACTATGTTTTTAATAGCAAAGAAAACGATAACAGTTTCCTGGTTGAGGCCGCAGCCCCCCAACATATCGCAATGGAGAGACAGGGTAAAACAGGTCTTTATCATGGAGAAAGTCACAGCAAGATTACAGCTGAAAACAGACAGGTTTATTGAAAGATGGTCACCTTTAATACGGGTAATGCCGGATCTCTAGTCACCTCTTTTTCCCCCTCTCTATGCTCTTGCGTGTATTTATTTCATTGTTTTTATTTTTTATATTTATTTTTTACTACAGGTAAACAGGTGTTTGTTATTTTTATTTAGTTATTCCTCAGGGATAAGCCATAAAGTATGTTTAGTGAATACTGTATTGTATTTGTATGTCAAGGGTGCTACAGGCTTATGTACCTGGGAAGTTATTACTGCCGACGCAGAAGAATAATTTCATAACAATGCTCAGGACGGATATGAAAAGAATATGAGCTAAAAATAAGTGTAAGTGAATATGCATCTCCATGTTGTATGTTCTTTGTGTTATATGTGTGGAATAAAAAATGAGTTCCAAAAAAAATAAAAAAATAAAGCTTACTACAACAACCACTTTCAGGTTAACAGCTATATACAAATAGAGTACATAGCTGCTAACCTGCTAACCACGTGCATTTGTTTACATTTCATGTAAATAAATGCATGGCATGACAGTTCTGGATGAAAAAACAACTAGTATCAAAACTACTATGCTGAAGTACTATAATACTTCAGATTAAATTGAGTCAACAAATGTTACAATGTGCGACAAAAATTCAAACTACTGTAAACTGCTGGCCCATAAATTAAACATCTGGCAGAAAGGCTCATGAGCTTTTTATAAACACGTCAAACAAGAAGAATCATTTAAAGTTCAACTTAGAATATCAAGAGTTGGCGGCTAATAAGCAAGTATGCTAAAGCAGACAAATACATTTCAACGCATGCACACTCATAAATAAAGTTCACTTTTTCTGTGTACATTTCCATGATTATGCTTCTGGAGAAAACAAATTTCATAGGTGCGAAACTGTAAAAACCTGCTATGTGGAGTAGTTGGACTGGGAACAGAGATGTTTGTAATGGCGGAGAAGAAAGACTCAAAGATTAAGAGTGGGGACATACAGATTCATGTTCTATCACATGACAAACATGTACGTAATGTATAGCATCATGGCTAAGCTTTTTTTTAAAGATATTTTTTCTGGCTTTTTTGCCTTTATTAGACAGGGACAGCTGGAGAGAGACAGGAAAGCATGGAGAGAGGGGGGGTTGACAGCAAATGGCCCAGGCTGGAATAGAATCCGGGCCGCTGTGGTACATGGGGCCCTCTCTACCAGGTGAGCTACTGGGCGCCCCATGGCTAAGCTTTTAACCTAATATTCTGGGGGTAAAACATAAAAGAACAGCTTTATGATGTAATGATGCTGATCCTGATTTTCAAAGACATATGCCATAAAGAACATTTTAAGACAGATTTTGGGTTCTGATCCAAAGACACAAACTATCAACTGTCAAACTATCAAAGTGTAAAGGATGCATAAAAACCTGCTGAGACAGGCAGGAGAGCAGGGGGAATTCTGAAAGAGGCAAATGCCACAAAGGAAGGCAGAGAATTCCTACTATTGTCCTACTAATGTTCTCCTGTAGCTCACTTCATGTTTTGTCTACCAGTTTCTTAACAAATTCAACATGTCTGACACGAATTCTGACATGTTCCTCAGAGACAAAGATATTGAGATAGCCAAGATACTTAGGCAATACAGTACAGCAAGAGATATGTCACATAGTCATGGTATAATGTCAAGTGACCGTGGTATTCAAGCACGGTGACCCTTGAGGCTAAGTAAGGGCACAAAGCCCTGAACTTTGACCCCTCTGAAGCAGGACCCACTTAGCAAAGTCTGATATGATCCGAGTCCTCAGCGGATGATGTTTTTCCTTTGATGTTTGAAGTGGCAGCCCTGTTAGCTCTCAAGTCCTGATCCAACTCATCAATAATAGGCAATACGGTTATAGTGTTGCAGATATTTCATATTTACAAGATAAGTAGCATCCACAGTTGACAAAACAATGAAAAAAATATTTTAAATTTTTACTTAAGTTGAATTGGCTGACTTTAATCTTCCTAGTCAGCAGAGCTCAGCGTAATCCTTACCATCTACCAGAAAAGCCTAATTTCAGGGTTAAATGTTTAAAGTGTTTTCTTCACTGTTTCTGAACATTTACATTTTCAGATCGGGTCGTTATGCAATGATTTCAAGCCCATTTCCCTAAACCGTTGACCAGAAATGATCGATGACTCAAGCCCTTTTCACACATGCACTTTGTTACACAAACGTGATAGAAATCTTAAATGTTGGTCTCTTAAATGTGTAAGTAAGCCCCCAAATCACATTTATGTCCAAGTCATGATGGCATTCTTACAAGGCTGAACCTAGTAACATTTCTGTAAAGGATTAAACACGACACATTAATGTAAAGGCTTCAGCAGCAATAAGTTAATATAGAGAGAGATCAAATGCAAGTCTTGTTCTGCCTCCCAAGATCACTGTTATTGATTACAAATTATCCACTCTTATACATAAACAAATAGAATCCTTTTATCGAAACATGATTGGCTCAACAGATTGAGCCAATTTGAAGTTGTCAAGGTGATTCCTCTCATTTCAGATCAGAAAAAAAATAAGCCTTTAACAGTAAAATAGATTTTTTAACTCTACTGGTGATGCTGTGTGTGAGAGAAAAGAAAATGCTGTTCTCCAAATATTGTGTGATCATTGCAGCACGTTCCATAAAGGTCCTATCATGTCTGCATAAAGCTGTTCGGAATGCTTACATAAAAGACACCGAAGCCTGATAATGAAAAAAAGCCAACAGTTTAATGGATAGATAAATGTTATGTACTCCATGTCCCCATCAGCTCAAGACTAAAATATAAAACATTTTCTAAAATGTGTATTGGTGCTTGACTCCTTTATAACTTATTCATTTCTTCTTCCTCAATAGCTCCACCTTACTCAACGTGTCTTGATGACTGTGATTTTATTCTTGTTAAGATGACGTGTGTTTTCAACACCTGGCAGAGAGCTTTGTCCGGTTACATCCTCTACCACTAATTTGCCACCCAATTACAATAATCCTTTCGGTGACCCCTGACGACCTATGCTGACCTACATCCTGGTTAAAACAACCTCAACCACTAAACACAAAGACTAAATCTGTGAGGAATGACAAGTATGCTTGAAACACGAGCACATACACGTGCATGCATATGCTGAGAGGAAAGGGTGTGCATGCACACGCACACGCACACACCTAGCACGAGAGTGACAGCCTTTTGTTTTGAGCAGTGTTCCTGACAAGGAAAACACAACATTACAATGAGAGGATTAGAAGACTATTGTGAAATTCTAAGTGCTGCTGAAGGACCAGCTGGCTTTAATACAAAGAAACAAAACACGAAGACATGATGTAAAAGTAGAACTTTCCACTGATTAATAACTGAATTGAGTTCCACAAAATAAGCAGGTGTCACAGACAGAGTAGTGTGAAACAGCCTGTACTTCAACAGACATGCACACATAAATACACGTGAGGCAAGTCTGGTGGGCAAACAGTATGAAAGGACAAGGGCAAAATTAAAATAGTTTGTCTTTTACACTGTTACTTCTTATGTAAGCTTGTCTGCACACACATTTTAAGTATGCATGGGGAAATCTCTAATAGAGTCCAATGCAAACAAAATGAAGAATATAAACATGTGCACATATAGCTATAAAAAATATTTCAAGCTCTGACCAGGACAAATGATCAGTAGCCTGCTGATTGACAAAAAACCCTCAGGACTTAATAATTATCTCAGATTCTAATTTGTTCATCAAATGATTGTGGGTTATCAAAGGTCCCATCTAATGGCTTTGGGTCCTTTACATGAGTAAGCACAAAGGAAAAGGACACAATGAAAAGAAAGACAAAGGGCCCAATTTTGATTGTCCAAAAACAACAAGTGCAAAGCGGTAGGTCTTGGGCGCATGGACTGTGTGAAAAAGAATGTATACTGTGGGCCCACTGTATTTGCTTGCAATATGTTGTAGAGATGTTCATTTTATTGTGCCCACCCTATGTATACAATACACAAAGGTTGAGGGAAAAATAGACTAGCAGGGACATGCTAGAATTTACATTAGGAGGTCCACAGATGGCCATTCATGTGTGCAGACTGTACCTTAAAACACAGTCAAATGTGAAAAACAAACACTTCAGGAAAGAGCTGACATGCATGAGTGCAGGCATGTCATGTTTGGTTTGCAACATTCAACCTTTGTCCTCACCTGTCAGTTTTCAAATAACCAGCTGTATCTGTCACACTGACAGGCGCCACGGTGACATCACCACTGCTCCCCAGAACTACCGGCGGCTGTGCTCCGCCTCTCTGCTGGCTCCGCCTCCTGGATTTGATCTGAAAGAAGGAATACAGTGAAGATGAGGGAGCTGGCGTAAGAGTGAAGTAACAGCTCAGCAGATATTTCTGTGACCATAAACCAGATAATTGGGTGCTTCATCATAGTAAAGAGGTACGTCTTGGCAATCCACAGTCTGTGTGGTCAACTTGAATCAACAAGGTATTGCTGGAAGGATGTGTTTTAGGACAGTTTCTGGACTCAGCCAAGCACAGTGTGTGTGTGTGTGTGTGTGTGTGTGTGTGTTTTGAAAGGCACTTAAAGCTACACCTAAGAAACGCTTACTTTCAATCACACTTTACTTCCCATGAAAAGAAAATATACAACTGTATTTCTTTATTTGATGTTTCTTTTGATTTTTATGTGGACAGTCCAGTTCATGCCTCCAGAAAATAGCATCTTATTGGTATTTACTGTTCCATTTGCATGAAAATAATACATGTTGTTAGTTTGGTGTGTCAGCATGCTAACACTTGCTAATAAGAACTAAACACAAAGTACAGCTGAGGCTAATGGGAATGCCATATGTTCTGCAGGTATTTGGTCAAAGAGCAAAAAAATTTAAATTTTGAGCTGATGATGGCACTAGGCTTCAATCTCAAGGGACCATGAATGTCTGTGCCAAATTGTGTGGCAATCCATCCAATAGCTGTTAAGTGGTGAACAAAAACAGCGAGGGCCAGGCCACCAGCGTCTTAAAACAAACAAGCCCGTCACACATAAGGTTACAAAACATTTAGGAAGCTGAAGAAGAAAAAAAGAGTAACAGGTTTTGGGAAAAGAAATTGAAATGACAACTCAAACAGGATGAAGGGATAGAAGAATAAGTTAAGGAGCATGATAAAGGGGAAAAGGATGAAAGAAGGGGGAAAATTTGGACGACAGTGTGGACCATCTTTACCCAAAAACAATCCCCAAGGGCTGTTAAACAATGCTCGCTCGATTGACTCTGACCAGATGCAACAAGATGCATTTCTATCCCAAGAAAAAAATCCCCTGGGCAATGTTCCAATTACATCTTCAATCATTTTTATCTGGCTGTCCCTGGAGCTTTATATTAGTGTGACGTTACAGATGGCAAGGTAGGGAAAACTATTTTCTCTAATTTCAATAATAAACAAAAATGTTCTGGGTCACAGAAGCACCATTTCCCAAATGATGAAAAATTAGAGATAAACAAAAAATTCTCTTCTAATAAAAGAGTGAAGATGCCATCAAAACTGAATATTGAAATATGTAAATAGTATGCTGTATTTCTAGACTGCAAAGAATCTAATTTGTATTTCCTGAACCTACTGTGATCCTGAATGGCAGCAAATGAATTCCCTTAAGAATTATCCATCAGAATGAGTTCAATCCTGCTGTTTTTTCCCTGTTATGTTTACATTTCCACTACGTTAGAGTGGCTTCCTCTGTCGTCCAATTGCAGCTCCTGTTGTTTGCTTTAATTTTACATCTCATTCTTCCTACTCTCTCTTATTTTGTTTATCTTTTCTTATTTTCTGCCTGTCTCTCCATCATCAGTTCTTTCTAAATGGGCAATCAAAGCTACACTTTGCACGTGTGTAACACAAAGGTCACATGAAACTTTGAATTACTGTGGCTGAGGTCTTTGTATACAAAGCTGTGATTTCAGATTGCAGCACATAACTGAACTCAGCTGGACCTTACAAATTATATCTATATTTTTGATTTATAGTTATAGTTAAGTTATTTTGCCTTATGTGACCGATATGTGCTCTATAACATATTTATGTAGGCTTTCTACTAAACATTACTAAATGAGACATATGGATACAGTGTTTGAGCCAGGATTGTCCAGTTTGCTGGTAAAATTGGCCCATTGGTACTTTTCATTAGTCACTGGTCTATCCAATGGGGGCAATAAACAGTACTGTGAAAACTGTATACAAGGTGAGTTCTACAAAATAAAATAAAATAAAATCATAACTTATATTATACATTATTTTAGAAATAACTTTACTTTAGATATAACATTTCTTTTTCAATTACTTTAAACCAGAACACCTAACCCGAAGAGAATTTTTCGAACATTATAAAATCCTAAATATCAAAAATAGGTTGGTCAAGTAAACCTACTTATTTTATTAGGGTTTAACTGACAAATATTTGAATCAGTATTTTACTTGAAGTCTCTTCTACAAATTTGATAATTCATCTTTCTCTAGAAACCCAGATTCATTTACAACAGCTAAAATAACATTTCTGAGATACTTAAAATTACTTTTTCATCATTAAATTCAAAAGTGGATTCAAATTTATCAGTGAATGCTACATAGTTGTCTTCTTAGGCTTATAATGACAAATATCTGGTCAATCAAATAAGACAAAGCTGAAGATATCAGCTATCATCTAAATTGATCTGTTGCAGCTTCCCTTAGGATGCTGATCTTACAGCACGTTAGACAACGTTATAAGTTCTCAGACTGACAGGATGAGCTACTGCTCAGTCATGACTTGGATTGAGATAATGATGTTTTTGAAAGTACAACTGAGGGATACCAATCATTATTTACTATCTGCCAGTGTTAGCTGTTAGTGAGTACTCAGCTGCTATCTAGCTGTAACATATGGGACTGGAACATATTGTTTGCAGGCAGCTAACACAAGATTGTTTCGCTAACCCCCCCCCCCCCCAAAAAAAACCCAACCAAAAACCCAATCCTCGCTAACTTTATAAAAATCAAAAGGCCACAGAGTGGAGTTTCCTTGTCTAAGTATATAACTTTGGCTGAGCGTCCAGATAGTGGTTTGCAAAGTATGTTTACTAGGTGACAGCCAAGTTAATTTTGCTAACTTACATAATAAAAATTTTTGCTTATGAAGTAATAATATTTGATTGAGCTGCCATTGATTTTATGGGGTGCAGGCAGCTCATTAAGGACTTTTATGTTTTAAGGTGCTGTGGCTCAAATCTTTGAGCCCATAGCTCCCTTAAACTCTGTCCAACTGCCCTTGACCTTCTGAAGTTGTTACTGTTCTTACTGTGCTGGCAGTAAGAACAAAAACACTTCAAAATTAATATTCTTTGAAAAACATTGTAAACAAGTATTATGAAAACTCAATACAGCAAGAATAGAGATAAACCCTGTTGTGTTTTACCATCACATGCCAACTTAGTGAGACTTGCTGCCCAGTCTGGCCTTAGCAGAAGGATTTGGCATCTAAATTAAGCTGTTGAAGCTGCTTGTTAGACACTTAGTCCTTTGTTCGAGGCTTTCAGATTGCTGGCTCTCAGTGGACCCTGATTTCTTTAATGGCTTAATAAAACTCTACACTGTTTAGAGGAGAGAGTTTAAAAGACTCTCCAGATGGCAGGCAGTAGAGACTAATATTCCTGAGAATTGCAGCTGAGGTTAAAGGCCACACCATGCAGAGCATAATGTAAGAATACATAGATTTTTTAAATATGAATCAACAGCTGGTATTTGCATACTGGCAAAATCAAAACAACCAATAGGACAGTCAGAATGTTACCCAGCACACCTGCTATTTTTGATCTTATATTATACTGCATGAACAGTGTATGGGCACAAGTGTTGGTTTAAGTGGAATATAATTCACAGGCTGCAGTGATTAATCATTATCTTTTCAGCCAGGCACCAGACAGCTGTGCCAAATGAAGAGGTTAGAAAAAACAAGAGCAAGGAATTAGCATTGTTGTATGGTTGATCAAAGAAATAGTTCAATCTTTTGGGAAATACAATTATTTCCTTTATTGCAGTGAGTTCAATGAGGTGATTAATAATGCTTAATGCTAAGCTAAGCTAGGCATTAAGACTCGAAAAAGGGTAGCCAAGCTCTGAGTAAAGTAACAAAATCTGCCTACCAGCACCTCTTAAGCTCAGTAATTAACACATGGTTTCTTGTTTGTTTAATCTGTAAAAAACAAAGTGTAAAACCAACAAGTTGTGTTTTTATGGGGTGTTATGCAGTTGACTATTTCAAAATTTTAAACTGAAATGCCAGTTACCAAATAAGTTGCACAGAAGTCAGAATTTGAGAGGAGGAAAAGAGGAATACAATCAGTAATATTATGTAACCAGTTTTACTTTTTAAAGAGTGAAATAAGCTGCAGATTCAATGTTCATAACAAAGCTTTACCTGAGCTTGTGTCAGTGAAGCCGAGGTCCGACTCCTGATCACTCGTCCAGGTGCAGGACTATTCTGTCTGGGCTTTGTCTGTGTTGGAGAACCCTTTTCTTCAGCCCTCTGTCTACCCATTGGGTCCAACAGGTACCGCTGGGCCAGACGCACAACCCGGGTAAGTACACCTTTTGCCCTGGAAAGTGAGCCTGCAGGTAAAAAACAAAAAAATGACCCAAGGTTGGAAATCCTTGGACTAAATTTCTGGTTCCCAACCAGAAACTATCCAAGGCTGTCTTCTGGTGTGCCAAAGCCTTATAAAGTAGAAAATTGAATTTAAGGCAGTATGAAATAGTGCCAACCGATAAATGGTATTTTCATCATCGTTGTTATAAAAACATCGCAAAAGTCTGCTTGAAATGTGAGAAAAATCATTTTATTTACATGCACCATGCATTCACACTAGCATGCAAACATTTGACTTATCAGATGGAGCGCTAGCTAGCTGTCAGTTAAACTCAGATTAATTGGTGCCAATTTGTTGGCAACTGCAAGGTTAGCTAGCACGATGGCCGAGAAAGAAATGAGCCAATATGGCCACTTCAATATTTGTTTATTATCGCAAGTCATATTGTCATCACAATATTGAACAATGTTATTGTATGTCACAGATTTTTTCTATATCGTAGAGGCCTAATACAAAAATGCAAAAACTCCATCTTATTATTGCAGGCAATTCAGGATCTGAGCACCATTCACTTACAAAATCCTGGACACAACCATGTGATAATACTGTATGCATTCTATGTTGGAGTTACAAAATAAAGTTATCATTCCATTACAGACATGTCCAGACTGAATTGCCTTTGTGTGTGATTATGTGTGTTTTGGTGTACGAATGTGTCCTAGTTATAAACAAATGAATGTTATCAGTGGCTCACCATGTTTACTCAGGGGGCAGAATCTGCCTGCCAAGGCAAGCTGTGAACACAGATGTGAAATATCCACTCTCAAAATGTACCATCTGTGTTTGTGTGCAAACAAAGTCCTACATACAATCACAGACATGGACATTGAAGCTGTATATCATGGAATGTAACACAAGGAGAGCATTAGATTAAAATGTGGTCATTGTTATTGTGCGCCGTGTATTGAAAGTCTGATTTGTCTTAATAAGATCACAAAAATCTAACTTCAACACTGATTTAGAAGTATAATAATTTCTGCTATCTCTTGGAGTCTACTTTACTTTATGGTATACAGTATTCAAAAATGTAATGCATTTAACTTTTATTGACTTGCTCAATAGAGGCAAGGCAGGTTTATTTTTATAGCACATTTCAACAAGGCAATTCAAAGTGCTTTACATAAAACATAAAAGGCATCAAGACACAGTGTAAGAAAAAGTTAACAGTGCTTTTACCTAAATGTTGTCCTAGTGCCATGTTTCCCTTGTTTAAGTAGACAGCTTACTGTATACAATTGTGTTAATGACACAAGCCCATTGGAAAACATTTGCCTTGTGTTTTCTGTTTTCCACACTATCAGAAAAAATATCTTTTCTTTTTCATATATATATATATATATATATATATATATATATATACCACTGCCACAAATCCCAGCATTTACCTTAGCCTTTGCAATTTGCTATGTCTGTCCATACATGGGCCTATAAAGTACACAAAATTCAACAACACAATATATACAAAATTGCATCAAAATTCTATTTCCTACACTATGAACAAAGTCCAAAAATGAACCACCATGGCACGTATGGATTAATCAAAATGTTGTGTACAAATGAACTGACTTATCAGTATAAATATGGTTAAAAATATTACTGGATTAATTTTTGTGAAAAAAATGTATTTTATAGTTCAAATTGAGTGGTAAGACGGCAACAGTCCTTTTCTGACCAAATATATTTAAATTGAGGCAACTGAAAAAAAGTATATAATATGAATGATGACCGGGGCAATGGAAAAACTGGAAGAATATGCTTGTCGCATAATAGAGCTGCTCTAGCCTCTTAAGGTCTTAAGGCTTTAAGTCATCCAATGACAAGCAGTTGATTTAAAATATTACCAACAGCATTGTGATTTAATGCACAATTATACAGGCTTGTACATGTCAACCTTTTGCATGCAATTCTGCCCCTTATTGAACCTGCTGAATTGTTAGTGATTTAGTACCACTGACATCTTTTTCCTGTATTAGCTTAGACCATTCACCAGTCAGACTAAGATATATGGATGTGGGAAGTCTAGACCAACATAAGATTGTACTACCACACACAGAATAAGGCAGATGTTACAAATGTATTGGTGCACATGTAGAGACATATGATACACAAACTCACCTTTTTCAGTTGAGTTTTCTCTTTCTGAAGGTGGTGACACATTTTCTTTTTCTTTCCCTTCACCTACTTGGGTTGGAAGTGTGGCTGCCTGCTTTTCACACTGGTCTGAAAAAGAGACCACCACAAATTCAACATATAAGGTTGCAGGAAGAAGAATGCATAGAATACAGAAAGACAGTATTTACGGTCCTATAGCATCAATTTTATACTTTAAGTTTCCACCAAAAGACACATATTTTTGTTGGTTGTGTGGCAAAAAACATCTATACCAAAAAGGAGAATGAATATTGGACTTACTAATGCAGGTGGCCAGGAAAAGAAACTCCAATTGAATCTAATGTTGCTCCATGTCAGCTGGGTGTATAAACAACTGTTCGCTGTCAGACTTAACCACTAACTAACTGGACCACAGCATACAAGAGTAGCATTAATGAAGAAAAGAAAATAAGAAAAGCCCAGTCCACTTCTTTACTTTTTTTTTTTTTTTTTACACTAACTGGGCCAGAATAAGGCTAAGATGCAAGTCAGTGTGTGGGCTTGTGTCATATGGGAGGCCAGGGGTGACACTGACTTCTAATTTGTAACCACGTATCAGTGTTTTAACACAAGCTTCAAGGATAAGGCTTCTGCCAAACAGGAAGAGCCAATTATAAAGTGCAGTGTCTCCCAGCCTAATGTGAGGTCTTTGCAGAGTCCTGAGTAGGGTTATCTTTGATGTTAAAACAACTCCATTTCCCAGACACACCCCTTCCTATAGCCTATAGCCCTCTCCCTCTTCCTCATTTCTCTCTCTACTTCCCTCCCTCCAATCTATCTCAATCACTGTCAGACATTGGTTGAGGAGAGGTTTTCTTCCACAACCAAATGCCAACTTCAAAACACTGACGTGTAACAGCATGTCTCCTGTGAGCCACCCAAAGACTAACTGGATAAGAATATATGGCATAAAAAAATAAGAGGGGAGATTAGTATCGTAGGTCTGATAATACATTCATCCCTGCCGACTCTGCACATGTCCGAATTTGTACCTCTTTTGGCAACTAACTCTTCTCTTGGATCATAAAAAAAGCCAGACAATTAGCATCATGTATGACTTTCAGATTATTCCCTGTACGTAATAGTCAAAAATGTGTACACACAAACACACTACGGATGCATTAACACTGGTGAGCTCACCTGCAGTTTCTGTATGACTCAGAGTTGTAATGAGAAGGTCTGAATCTCTGTCTGTGTGTGTGAGAGAGTGTGTGTGAGACAGAGAGAGAGAGAGAGAGACAGAGACAGAGACAGAGAGAGAGAGAGAGAGAGACAGTTTCATTCTCACAGTCTAAATGTACTTATCCTGTGCAGGGTCACAGGGGGCTGCAGCCTCTCAGAACACACTGGGCGAGAAGTGGATATACAGCCTGAAGCCAGTGGATTTGGAACCACATTCTGACAGTGAGATCACATCCATTGAACTACCATGCCAACCTTTAACCTACCCTCTTATGGCATGTCAAGACAGGAGGCACTTCAGCTACATTATTCAGTCGTCCATCTCGCAAATGTAAACACAACCCAAGGCGTTTTGTACTTTAAGTCTATTTTCTTCAGTTTTGCACACGACTGTATGATCGTTCGCTGGGCTACCAATATGCAAGTAAAACATGATGTTACTGCGACCTGTTATCGGACCAGTTGTGTGAAGAATGAAGAAGGAGAGCCAGAAAGAAAAAAGAAAACCCTGGCTCTTTTCTCACCTCTGCACACAGGCCAATCAACACATGAAGAGGGTCTGAATGTCAGATTGTCGGTTTTGGATGGTTACAGAAAAGGTCAAACACAGCCCCCCAATTGTGATGTTAGGAAGGTGTGGAGGGAGGGGTTTTTCTGATGTTGATTGACCATCTGACAAACACACTAGCAGTACACTGGCAGCTTTAGCCTAATATAGGATATTTGGTCTCATTTACATCAGAATTGCCTCTGCAGAGAATAAGGGGAAGGCTTCTAATCTGGAGTGGATCCAAAGTAGAGACATTCAACCATGAGTGAGAACACTTTTAGTATAGCAAATGACAAATCTGTAGCTGAGGGTTTTGAAGAACAGCTTTGTTTTTAAGTTGAGTAGGAATGTGGCTTTTAGACAACCAAGGTTCTACAGATGAAGAAGAGTTGGAAAAAAAGTAGAGACAGTAGAGACAGAGAAAGAGAAAGCTACTATAGATTGCATACATAGTTTTCATTGGAAAGATACAGTACTTCTTGTGTTTTACCAGTCCTCTATTTTACTCACTTTAGGCTTAAATATTTGGGCCTCGAGTTGAAACTGACAATGTTTTTTTTTTCCTTCTGAACTGAAATCTAAATCCTGGATTCTGTTCAGCCTTAATTGTTACCATCGTTATAACCAGCCTGGCCTTTAACTACTGCATTAAAACAAACACTAGCTTGTTGTAACACAGGCTGTTCTGTCAAACTGAAGGCAAGCACTGGTCTGAAAAGACTTTGTATCAAAGCTTTACTGAAGTGGAAGGGCAAAAATATCTATCTTTTTAAAATTACAGGTTTTTAAATTGATATCACAGGGCTCCACAATATTGGAAAAAACTGACAATACGATATTTTTTCTGCAAAGAAATATTGCGATATTAAAAAGGAAATTTCACCAGATTCATGCAGTGTGTTATTTATTTACAGATCAAAAGTTAATGATAATTTTTAACATTTTGGGTACTTTAAAACTTACAATTTCATGTATGTGAGCATGACATCAGCATGGACGTGGAGAAAACAGGTGGAGAGGTATTTGGGAAAAACATGTTTCTTAATAAACTTTAAAAATGGATCTGTGTCACAATTGTGTTATTTACATGCAGTCTCACATTTCAAACCATGTTAAAATGTATGCTTAATCTACTGGAGTGGAAGTCAAACAGGCTCAAAACATACTGACTTTTCTTGTAGATTAGTTATGGAAAATGAGAAACTTGTGAGTTTTTCTTTTGTATCAAGCAGCAAACAATTTGTGGCATATGTTTGAATTAATTTGTCTTAATTGACATTGCACATTGACACATTGCAATGTCTATGCTGAAACGATATATTGTGCAGCCCTATATCATAGGCCAGATTGCTAAAAATAACCATTATGAGAGCCGAAGTCCTAATACTGTCCTTGGCAATATTAACAGAGCAACATATCACAGGATTGCCTCTGAGAGCTGTAAGACAATCAAATAATTCCCCCAAAGAGGAGCCTCCATCAATCACTTTATACAGCTGATGCCAAAATAAAGGTTTAGGCTCATGCTATAATGTTAGATGCAAAAACACACACACAGATACAACCACTTATTCTCCTACATTAATGACAGGACAGAAGACATGTAGGCAAAACCACATAAAAATACAACATGACATGAAGTATGATAATTTTTACCCAACCAGCTGGGCTTTAGGAACTGCAGTGCTGGTCAGTGGGTCAGTCCGTTGGCCATTTTGGTCCAGAATGAAATATCTCTAATGACTTTAACTGGTACTGCAAACAACAGTTGACATTTTTCAATTATCCACTGAAATATGTAATAATTTACTCAATTAATTGGCACAAAAACTGACGCAGGGTAACAGATGACATTGACCACTTCGGTTTATGATCAGCTTTCTGTAAGACTAAAGACATTTCCATCAGCCTCCAATGTGAATGTTAGCATGCTAAGGATTAACACCTGACCAAGTTTGCTAAAGATGGCTTTGGAATACATCTGAAAACTCTGGACAAAGCTACCAAGTAAACTCAAATGCTTGAATATTTTTGTAAATATACTGGGGCTGGTGTTTCAAAACTTGTATTCTGAATCAGAATGATCCGGATAATGAAATCTCCCTCTTCTCAGTCACTCACTGACATTGTCCAGGTATTTCAAAACTTTGGCAGATCGGATCACGGATTTCCAAATCTAAATTCCCACCCCCTGGATGTGAACAGAAAAACAAAACATGGTGGACCATGTGACGAAAGGAGCAGGTGGTAGCACAGCTTTCACGTCCATATGTAAGTATAATTTTGCCCAATATGTAGCATTTGTAAGACTATACAAACGGCAGCCAACATGTCGTGTAAGCCAGCTACTTGAATTGTCACATAGTTAAAACGAGGGTGTGACGATCGCAAATCAAGCAGGCATCATGCTAACACATGGTAATTTTGCTCTGTTTACTTCTGTGTGAAGTAGATAACAGGATAGCTAGGTAGCAGGTTTGTTGATGTATGTGGCGCTCCGTGGTTCAACTTTTAAAAGGGAATTCATTGTCATCACGTCATGCATTGGCTTTTGAATCAAATGCCGACCCGTTGAAAGTGTATGACGCAATTGTTCATCTAGCTAGCTCACGTGCCTGTCAACACAGCAGACTTTCCATTAGTTGGTGTACAGTTGTGTACAGACCATTGACTGCATGGTCCAGACTAAAACAACACTTTGAAAACATGATGTGGTTCATCCAGAAGTGCACGAATTTGTAGGTTGAGTTTTCGGTAGGCTGCAGTGTTGTAGTTGATGATATCATGCTTTATACACAAATTATTTTTATGCCTGCTGCGGATTATTGACAATGTCTTAAAGATAAGCTAACCTCATACCCCGTATCTCTCTAACTCCTCTCAGCACTGCCCTAGCTTTGGAGCAGGTGCCTCAGTTTCATGAGATCTGTTAATTTGTTCAAATTGTTAGTTTGTGGCCAGATTGTTTTAAGCTGTCAATTTTTTTTGTTTTTGTTATTGGCCAAATGTTTACTTCTTTGTTGCAGTTTTGCTTAATTAAAATATCAAAAGCACAATTAAAACCTTGCATCGACCCCTCTCTCCTGTTGCTGCTCTGCTATGAAAACATACAGTATATTGGATGTTTTACTACAAACAAGTTGCAATGTTCAAGTGAAACTAGACTTTAATAAATCAAATACTGTGTTTGTATTTGTTACACTTTACAGTTTTTTTCCAGGCATTTTCAGGAAGAAATGTGGCCTAGCATATTTTGCAAAGCTTTACATTTCTTCAATTACTTGTTTCTGTTAGAACTAAAATAATTTCACATTTAAGGGCACATTCAGTTTAAGTAAAAGTAAGTAAGTAAATTTTATTTGTATAGCACATTTCACAGACATAAGTCATAAAGTGCTTTACAAGGGCTTTATACAAAAACTCACAAAAAGAAATCATGAGTAATTTAGATTTTAAATGTAATGAACATCTTGGGTAACAATATTTGGGAGAGGTAATGCCTCAGATAAATGTGAATCTACCTCAAATCCACCTCCGAGTTAGGATCAAAATCATCCTGAATTTTGGCATCAAATTGATTCAGATCTCTGCCTGAAATTTTGAAATACACAACAGCAGCATTTTATCCCGATTAAAGGCAGGATTGGATTGCCAAATCTGAATCCAAATCTTCAGGATCAGAAATCTTTGGATCTGCTTTGAAATACCCAATTTTCAGATCAGATCAGAATTTAATCCAATCCAAACCAATCCTGTGAGATCATTTTGAAATACTGGCCCCTGGTGATTCCTATACTTCCCATTTAGGGTCCAACATTTGGTTAATAATCAAAAATACCAACAAAACTAATGAGAGTCCTATTACCCCAAGCTGTGCTTTATGTTTAATGCTAATAAATGTTAGCATTCTTACCCTAAAACAAAATGTTGAACATTGTAAACATCACAATGTTATTACCTTCATTGTGAGCATGTTGGCAAGTTGGTAACACCAATGCTACAGTTAGGCTGGAGCCCTGAACTATTTTCCTTTTGTCTAAGAAAATCCAGTATTTCTGTCCTCAAGACCTTTAAAGATCTGTGAAAAATCTATGACTAATACTGGGACAATTCCAGGCCCGAATTACCACCTCCACACACTCGACCCCATCATATAATTACAGCAATCAACTGTTGGACTGTTGGACAGAATGGGGTGGAGATTGAGAAGTCTGTGAAGGGTGCTTGTTTGAACTACAACAAAACTGTTTTTATTTTTTGTTTTGTTTTCTTTTAATGAAGAAACTGAACTTCTACTGTATTTCAATTTGAAGATAAAAACCTTAGCGCAGAAAGACTATTCTCTGCCAAGTTTACCTTCAAGGTACCTTCAGGTTTACAGATGACTAGTGGATAAGAGATCATGGAGCATTGCATTAAAATTATATCTGAACTGACTAAAGCTCATCAGAACACAATTTGATGAACTGCAAACAGGTCACCACAAGCCGTGGAATAACCTGCGATTCCTAATACTTCATTTACTCATACAGTACTTGAACATATTGCAGTTATAGTACAGTAAAGCTCAGTGTCAACCCATGTTAACTGTATTTCCATCGTGCCACAGATACAGGACACTAAAAAAATTTTAAAAAGCACCTTTTAGCTGAGGTTTTGTCCCCTCTGCCATAACATTGCTTAATTCCATAGCTCACTAATTACAACACAAAATATATTCTGTAATGTATGTACGTATGTTGTAAGTAAAAGCATCTATGTTTAGTAGGCACACATAACACACTCTAGGGAGACACATTTCCCCAATAGGATCTGTAAAGAGGGTCAGTGTCAAGTTTGTGTTAGAAAATCTAAGTTGTAATTATAGCTGTTGGCCTCCTGACATAACCAGCATGCATATCCATTATATTCACAAACACACAAATATATAAATAGAAATTACATAACACAAATGGCTATTAAATTAAAACATATGGTTGAAATAAGCACACACACGAGTACGCACACGCACACACAAGAATGTCAGTGTCAGTGAGCTCAGCTCCTGGTTTCTCTATGACTCAGGGGTATAATGAGAAGGTATGAATGACAGTGTGTGTTTTACTGCCCACTCTTTTGCTCTCTCCCCATCTTTCTCGCTCTCTCAAAGTCAGTTTCAGATGACAGAGCACTCTGCTGATTCCTCAGTGTCCAGGAATTAGTGCTGATGACATGCAGCCTTTTGAAGGTTGTGTTTTGGTGCGTTTGAAATGTCTGCTGTCCTCTGGGAGTTGGTGGGGCAGCACACCTGTAGCTGGGACTGAATAAGCTCTTATGTAAGGCTGCGCACAGCAGATCCTGTGGCCTAGAAGCTCACTGACACTGTTCAAGTTAAAGTGCTGATCATTTACAAAGAGGGAAAAGTAAAGATGGTCTAATCCTTATTTCTATATTAAAAATGGGTTATCGATATTTTCTATTTTCTCCTCCTCAGCTGTACAGAGCGTTTGGGAGCTCCCACATCCATCTACACCCATCCTGTGCAAGACATACAATAAATTCTGTCTTCTTCATAAAAGGAACGGCTATGTAAGCTCTATGTATTTTCTATTTTCTCCTCCTCAGCTGTACAGAGCGTTTCAGTTATTTTCAGCTCATTGTTTTTGTTTTATGACCCACAACTTTTCTGGCTGCTGGAAACTATGTGGATTAGAACTGTCACAGTTCTAAGTTTCCAGCAGCAGCAGGCAGCTGTGTTTAGCAAAAACCATACCTGCCCAGCATCAAACAGCAGAGATGCAAAGATACCAGCTAGCTGGTGAACACAGTGGAGCATTTAGGAACTAAAGAGACAGATATTTCTAAGGAGTCAGTGAAGACCAAAACAGAGCTAAAAGAACAGTGAATATTGATTGAACTTACATTCATCAGGTGGACACACTTTCTTGCCTACTTACGTTGCGTTGCTTCAATAAACATTGACGCAGGTGGTATTGCCGTAGTTGGGGAGACCCCCTATTCACAGAAATATTATCCATGTAAATGTATTTCAAACACAGTTTGCACCAGAGATGTCTAAACGTGCCATGTCAAAAATCGCATCGACAGCTCTGAACCAGGACTTGCAACACTTAGATGGATATTGTGACTGAGCAGCAAAAGCTGACTGCTGAAACCAGGATGTTAGCAAGGTCCTAGAACAAGCCAAAACAGATGAGCTTTCTGCTATCAAACTATGTTTTGTCTCAATATACCCCCACAAATTTGCGGCCATAATTTCCAATTTTCATGCACTAGTGTAACTGTGTGCTGTTTAGTTGTGTCTCCAACTTGAAAGACTACATCAGCCAGCACAAAACCGATTGTTTTCAACCGGCTAGCATAGACTGGCCTACCTCAGACTGTTGAGCAAATGAAGTCATATATCAAGCAAGACTGGGACAAAATTCCACTTTCAAAACTTAGTATTAGTGTCCTCTCTTCCCAAACGCTTACTGAGTGTTGTTAAAAGAAAGGTGATGTAACACAATGGTAAACATGCTGCTGTCCCAGTTTTTTTTGTTTGTTTTTTTTACACGTGTTGCAGGCATCAAATTCAGAATGAGCATATATTTATGAAAATCAATAAAGTTTATCAGGTTTAACATTAAATATCTTGTCTTTGTACTGTATTCAATTACATTTTGGTTAAAAAGGGTTTGCAAATTATTGCATTCTGTTGTTATTGACATTTTACATAATGTTTTTTGGAATTGGGGTTGTAGTTAGTAGTGTACCAAGAACCTATTATTGAGGTCATTATGCTTGACTGTGTTGCGTTTATTTGTAGCCAAGATTGTTAGCTTACCAATGAGCTAACGGACATGCTATTAGGACATCTATTAATCATCTCATTAATAGTTTGCTGTATTTATTTATTCATTTATGTAATTCATTTTTATTTTTTGTTTAGAACATCTAAAGTTATACAGTTACAGTTAGAGTTACAGTAAATTAGTCCCCCCTCTCTGTGTATCTGTTTCCTCACATTTCCAAAATGTTTAGAGTACTGTATTTTTTAATGAAACAGACTTTGATGTTGTCTATGACCTTTTATTGTTTGAGACTATATCATTTGATAGCACTGCATAATTATAGTAGCAATATTTGTATGGGTTTCCCAAGGCTTTTATGTTTCCAAAATTATATTTATTATTGAATTAAACTAGTTCTAAACTCGCATTATGTTTCTCCCTTAGTTTTGGAGGGCAGAGGAAGAGGATGAGGAATGGGAGCTCCCACATCCATCTACACCCATCCTGTGCAAGACATACAATAACTTCTGTCTTCTTCATAAAAGGAACGGCTATGTAAGGTGGAATGATGAACAAAAGATTGGTTGTTTAGGTCTGGGGGGCCTGTGGTATAAATTTAGGCTCTTTTTGACTGCCTCCCTGGTTTTGCTTTTTTGACCTAAATATACCATATTTTTTCTACATAGATTTTTTAAAAAATATTTGTTGGTTATTTTGTGTAGATTCTGTGCAATGCGATTTTTTTTTTTCTCACTAACACCTATTACAATTTGAATAAATCTGCTCCAATTGCAGTCAAAGTTATAAGGTATTTTGGCATTGGTTATGGTAATGACACAGTTATGCACAGTGGCATATGGTTTGTATGGCATATGGTTAAAGCTAATTGAAAAGTTGAAAACAGCAAATTAGTGAGTATTTTAGCTTCAATTGATGAAATATGTCAAAATGTAAAGGAAAAAGAAACACCTGTAGTGTTAAACAAAATATCATTTGGTTACCATGTGTGCATTTCTCTCCAAAATGTCCTTTGTGGAGCTCTGCCTGGACCTTTGCATGAAACAAACACTGCAGAATGGTCATACTTTGTTGTATCTTCCTCAAATATGGAGCAGGTGGTCACTGATAGTGTGCTTACAATCCCATACTGTCCTATACCTCCAAAGATAAAAGCCACTGGCAGTTATTTTTACTGGAAAACATTTTTTTTTTTAAATTTTAGGTGGACAAAAATCTTTATTTATTTATTTTTTTAAACCAAATTCAAAGCCCCACTACTCTGTTTCTGTATCACCTAGAGTGTTTCTGACACTTTCACAAGAAACTTTGAGGAGTTTTCATTCTGGCAAGACCTCATTCATGCTCATAGTCAAAGTGGTTCAGAAGTTAATTTAGTTATGCCATCTTAGGCATTTTTGCACAAAAATAGGGGTGTGGAAGAGGTTAAATCATTTCAATATTTGAGAACTCACATTAAATTATTATAGAGTACCCTAGTACTTACAAACAAGGTACTTATACCCTTCCCTATTGGATATGTCAAAGGGCAACTGGTTGCCCTTTGACATATCCAGTTTAACCACAGTAACTTTGTAAGGTGATAATACTGTATATCAATCTTATGTTTACATTTTGTTTCCTTGCCACCATGTTGCCAAATAAAAACTTATTTTTCAAACAACAATAATAAACCAATATTTAGAGCTGGCGCGAGTGTTAACAAAGTCAATGCTGACACCAGATTCTATCACCACCAGTTAAAACATGTCTGAGGCATCATCAGACAATTGCTGCTATTATCACCATTAAACAATGGATGACAAGGAGAGCTACTGAATGTATTTGTTATTTTAGCCTCATGGATATGACTCCGATCAACCTCCAGTCAACCCATATTATTCTTCTGCACACTGTTTGGTCACAGAACACAAAAGACTGTTTAACCTTTATGACTGGGTACAGTAGTAGAGGAAAAGAAAGGCTTACTGAAAAGACAGAAAAGTAGAAGGTGAGAGATAAAGAGGTGAGAGGGACAGGAAGGAAGGAAAACAGTAAGTAAGAAGACAGGAAAAGAGAAAAATGGTGCAAGAATACCCAGGTGTCTTGTGTAGTTACAGATAAGCTGATAACTTGACAAAAGGAAAAACAATGATTAGTAGGCCTGCTCTCTAAAAGGTAATGACATTGCCCACACACTTAAGCAAACAGGCACTCAAACAGAAGCATGTTAGGGCAAAGATATCCACAAATATGCGTGCATTTCTGTAATATATTAATGAATGTTGTCACAATATTGGCTTTTTAATGTTTTAGAGTGATATCAGTCAGAACTTAAGCCGTATATTGCACGCATGTCTGCATGCAATGACATTTTTGTCTATTATTCCAGTTGTTTTTTAAATCCATCTTTTGAAAACCATCTGCATCTTTTTTTATTGCAAAGTGTGGGGCAAAAAGTTGCTGAATCAATGAATAAAGGTATTTGTATCTTATTTGGGTGTGAACATGTACTACACAGTGGTAACTCAGATTTCAATTAACTACTGTTGATTTATTAAGCCTGTGCAGATAAATATGGAAAGACGGACAGAAAGGGTAAACATGAGAATTTCATGGCATAATAACAGGCTCCAAACTGACTGTGGAAACAGTTTTGTTTCAAAACCATTCACACTTGAAATGAATGTCAGCTAGGATTAAATAGTTTGTTTGAGCTTTTTACTGGATTTTATACAAATATATCATGTATTTGTGTTTGTTATGCTTTTCAGTGTGTGTTTGCGTGTCCATTTGTACGAGTGTGTGTATGTGTACAGTAAAAGTAATACTCGGTCAGAGAAACCAGCCAACAGATGGAGGAAAGAAGATAAGATGGTTAAAAAAAACAACTTAACCTATAACAATACAACACAGCCTGGGATGGAGTCAAGAAGTTTGTATGGAGAGCACACAAAAAGCAAGATTAACTGTAAAGACTGTAGTTTGTAAATAGTGCATTCGTTGGGAACTATTTTCAGCCATGAATAAATATATATTTGGTGTTCTAGTGAGTATTTACAGCAGTAGGACGGTGTATTTGGGACTGACTTAAAATAGACTGGAGTGTGTGTCTTCATGGTGAAGGAAAATGTCGTCCAGCGAAAAAAATTGCACTGATGTTCTTAGTTTTGGTGTACCATTTTCTGAATTGTAAATGACAATAGGGACATGATTACCGGTATGTGCATTTAATCAATTAGGCAAAAACTTTATGCAAAATATACGTGGATACAAAAGGCATATACAGTCAGTATATCCATTCCTCTCCATGTGATGTTTAAATGGAAACATGGACACTACTGTGTTCTCTAGCATTGTGAAAGAATTACTTAAAAATAAATTAAAATTCCATGTAAACATATGCACTAAAAATTAATAACTTGTGAGTTAATGTCTGAATATGCAAGATTAGTGACACTGAATTAAAACATTCATACAATGGTTAAAGGTGGTGTCTAGTCAGCTAAATAGCAGACTCTACAGCTCCTCTCTTCACATTTGTCATTGTGTAGGTCTATAACACAATTATGCAGATGATAATGTAATTGAAATGTAAAACCCCTGTATTTATATCATAAAGGAACTGTGTAATAAAATGTGTGCTTAAAATCAATACAATAAAATGTGACTTATCCTTATGAGTACTTTACATTTTTCCACTGCTCACTATAGATGAGGAAGTTGCTAAATCATAAGCCCTTTTTACATAGAGATTGCGCAATGTCGCAGCAACGAATACTCTTCTCTGTGACGCCTTTATTTTATTTATACTGAAAAACACAACGGCATCATAACGCCACTCCACTCCATGATTTAGATAGCAAGCCAGCGTTCCGCAATGGAAAGAGTCGTGACGAGTAACACAGGAGCGTCAGAGTCTAGTGTGATGTTTTACATTTGTGCTGAGCAGCGCTTTGCAAACAAGGGAACAACATGACAATAACAATCATTTATCGTCCCTGTTATGTGACGGATGATCTTGTCCTCTGCTCGGAGGGTAAGTAGCCCCCAAACCTTGCGTTGTGTCCACCATTTGTAAACATTTTCGGTTGTTTTTCTTCTTCTTTGAGTTAGCTGCTAACTGCTGCTAGCTGATTTTACATCTCCCGGTTGAGGGTCGCACACAAACCATTTCGACAAAAAGTCACAGCCCTGTCTCGTCGTTCCGCCTCACCAGCTCACTAGTTTACACAGACGTTGATTCGGCGCTGTTACTACCTCCGCTGCCATCTCAGAGGTGGAACAACTTTGACCCCCCATTACACCTCTGTGACGTTTACACAGACGGCGAGGCATATCAGAGGTGTAACAGGTGAGGCGCGCATTGAACAGGCTGTTTAAAAGGGGCTATTAAGTCAAGGCAAAGTCTCAACCTTTTCAATCATCATGAGTTTAGCCCTTGAATAAAACAAGTGTTTACAATAACTAATATTGCCACATGAGCATTAACCCACAAAAATGCTCCATCATCATTAACTTATGATTAATGTTAAAGAAAATTATGTTAAAGAATTCAAACCATTTTGTTCAAACCGCTAGCAAATATCCTCAGGCAGTCCTTCAGAAAAAAATCACATAAACACATGTCCCTACAGTCTGGGGTTGTTATGATACCTTGGTACCCACCGGGATCAACATCTCATCTCATAAAAACTGTGTCTCCTCATTACTCAGATATAAGACAGCAGCTAAATTACTTCTGCTGTTAGTTTTTGTGTGTTTGCGGCTTTGCATGTGTGCTTGACTGACAGACATCAAAATTTCCCTGAGGAGTGGGTATTAAATGGTGGTTGCGAATACACACAGCAGTCAGCATGTGTCTGATGACAATCAGAGAAAAACACTGAGCTATTAATTCTTATTTTATTTAACCTTAATTTATTCAGGGAAGGTTCTTTGAGAGGCAGTCTCTCCTTTTCCGGAACACCCTGATCACACAGTTACACACACATTGACACCTGGAAGCTGGCCAGTACAACCAGCCTCATCTGCTGGCCACTGAGCAGCTCCACTGGAGCAGTTGGGGTTAAGGGCCTTGCTCAAAGGCACATGCAAACGAGCAAGCGCTGCTTATTCACTTTCCCCACCCAGATTTATCCTGCCAATCCAGAGGATTGAACTGGCGGCTCTCCGGTCACAAGCTTGCTTCTCTAGCCTTTAGTCCACCACTGACCAAGTAGTGGAATCTAAACAGATTCAGTCTCTCTCTCTCACACACACACACACACACACACACACACACACACACACACACACACACACACACACACACACACA
>JBBPCS010021420.1:0-25203 GCA_037974645.1 Hollardia meadi
CCCTCATGGTTGAATGCACTTATTGGAAGTCGCTTTGGATAAAAGCGTCAGCTAAATGAAATGTAATATAATGTAATGTTTAAGATAGGTTCAAGGTATTTTTTATTATCCCCCGAGAGGCAATTTGTTGTACAGCCAGCAGTGACCACATAACAATCAGACAAACAATAAACAAAAAAAAAGATACAATACTTTGCAGATATAATGTGCATTTTGGCAGATTATATCTGCAGTCAGACAGAAGCAACTTGAACTCCTTGAACATGGCGAGGATCAGCCAGGATTGAGCGCACCTTCTTCAAAGTCCTGACCTTGTACAGATGAGTGAATTGGTTCAAAGTCCACACACCTTCACAACACCCTGCAGACTATTTCTGTTTCTGAGGGTAAGTGACCAGTACCAGCAGACAAGGAGAATGTGAGGAGTGATTTGATAAAACAAAACATTTTCGTAAAAAGGGTTGTCGACACTTAAACTTTGAAGGTTACGATAAAAGTGCCTGTGCTTATGTGCTTTTCTACACGTCTCTAACTGCTGCAATGCATTTCTCACTCAAGAAAGAGAAAACAACAACGTGGAGTCACGATGCTGTTCTTTGAGTTTTTTATTGTCTGACTGATGTTTGTGTTGGATGTAATGAATGAAAAGAAGATGGGAAAAAAAAGGAGACTGAAAACTCCCAGAATGCCTGTCTCCAGAGTCGACAATCTGCTGAGTGTTTGATACAGTGATGGAAGAAGTACTCAGATCTTTTACCAGAAATACCACAGAGTAGAAATACTCCACTCTACATCACATTAGAATCAAAATATAAGTAAAGTACCAAAGTAAAAGTAGGCATTATGCAGAATGGCCCATGGACGAACACAATGTATATTATATTATTTAATTATAATGTGTTAATGTCACAGCTGGTAAAGGTGAGCTTTTGAATACTTACTGCTACTTACTGCTGGCTAGTTTATGGAACCTACCCAAAAATTAATAAACGATAATGACAAAACACCACAATCATAGTTTGTATTATTTATGAATCTGCAAACTAGTACCTAAAGTTAAATCAAATAAATGTAGTTGAGTAAAATGCACAATATTTGCCTCTGAAATGTGGTGAAGGAGAAGTATAAAGCTGTACCTCAAAACTGCAAAAGTGCAGTACTTAAAGTAAATGTACTTTCTTCCACTGGTCTAATGGTCATTTACATAATATTTAACGCTGTGCACCACATTCAAATTCCACTGTATTGGGGTGCCATCGGAAATATCAAAAGAGAGATATTTCAGAACTCAACTATAGTTTGTGATGTATTTGTTCTCGCCTGACTTCATCACATAATCAGTCTGCAGCAGGAGCCTTCTACCCCCCTCCTCTTGACATGTATACTGCGTGTTGGATCGTTATTCACTCAGACTATAAAGAGTAATATACTGTATGTAAAACAGGGGTATTTTTTACCTGTCGCCCATTTGTCTGGTTTTAGTCGGGATTTATATGTGGGTAGTGAAGCCTTGGCGAACATTTGTCATCTTGCCTTTTGTCACTGTGCTCTTCTCACATCCATGCAAAGCGTTCAGTCACTTTTGATTCATGAAGCACTTGCTCTCTTGGTCACCATTAGGATTGTTCAAGAGCTTTGTCAATTCGGAGGGATTTAAACATCATGTCCGTAGACGGGTGATGGCTGGCTAACTAATGTCTGGCGAGAGCTACATGACCATTCTTTATGTCTTTATGTTTACTGTTTGACTGGCCTCTTCATCATGATGGATAGGCTGATAAAGCAGCAGAGTAATCATTGTTACACTGAATACAGCTTTTTAGTGGCAGCATCTAGTGTGGTCTGTGTGTGTGTGATTAGGGCTTCAGTAAAGGTTCAGTCGAGGCCGAACTTGGTTGTTCTTGCAAATAGGGGGAGGTTTGGGCTCGAGCCGGGATTTCAGGCCTGAGCAGGACTCTCATGGTACATGAAGACTGATGAGGTGTCAGAGGTATGTTGGCTGTGTACTGGCTGTTAAGGAATGTGGTGCTTGTGTTGCATTGTTTGTCGCTCGCTTGACAGATTTACATGTATCAACACATACTGTATGTTAGCCTTTACAGTACATAGAAGTACTGCATAAACAATCCCACTTCCTCCCATTTGTTTGGTGCAGCTTATCGGAACGGCCTTGCCGCTGCACTGCTGAGAGGCAGACTTTGTTCAGCAGGAATGACAGCGCGCATTCATCACAAGTCTCTGCAAATTAGCATGCTAGCACACGCGGTGCAGCTAGCGCTTGCTCCTGGGGCACCTGAGTTGTTATTGTGCATTCGGTGAAGGCATTATCACCGGCCTGACTTGGCACTCTGACACAGGTTAGGGCTAATCATCCCCTGCGGGAGAATCAATAGCCAGTGCTATTCACTGGGAAAGGGGCATGAGGGAGACAAGAAAGAGAGGACAGGAAGATAAATAGGATTTAGCACAAGATGTTGTTAAAGCAGCACAGTTTGTTTTGATGTTTTAGCCCATTAATTAAAAAATACTGTTATCATTATGTTACTGATGAGCATTTTCCAAAACACATTTTCACATTTTAGACTTTTTGATCAACTTGCAGACAAATTTGTTTCAACTTCTCACTGTTATTGATGTTTCGATGTGTTTATTGATGTCTGTTTTAAAAGCTCTTCCTTGCTGATTTGTTCAAAGACGGACTCACACATTACTGTAAGATGTTAAAAAGCTTTTTTTGTACTACTTGATTTTTGAGCTTGGTGTCTTTAGTACAACGCAGGTTCTACTGTAAGTTACAATATTCCAATAGGCAGTTTTCACAAAAAATAAATTTAATGCTGGCTGAATTTAATTTAGCTGTTTCATTTTTAGGGTCCTGGTACAATTAAATGGAACAGTCATTGTTTATGTTATTAGTAACGCCTGTGTACTGGATTCAGCATAGCATTTGCAACCCGTCCTCATCCCAGGTCACCACATACCAGCATTTGTCATGCGCCCTTTGCGTCTACCCTTTGGCGTCACCGGCTGATGCACTAAGCCTTCCCTGGCGCACAACGGGCATCCATGGCTGACGTACTAAGCCTTCCCTTTAGCGTCTTATCCTGGCACACAAGGTCTAACTTACTTTGGTTAAGTTTAGACACAAAAACCATGTGGTTAGGGTTTAAGACATGACTGGTGACGCTTGTTTTGAAACGGGATGCGAACTCCTGTCTCCTGAATCAAAGTCATGTGTGTGACCCTCCACTCAATTCCGACCTTCATCCCTCTTGGCACGTTGCTTTAGAAAGTATGTTGCGCTATATGTCACCTGTTCGCGCAGACGGCTTTACATTGCACGTACACTAAACCCTTGTGGGTCTCTGCCTGACACCAAAGGGTATACCTTGTGCGTCTGAATGAGACATCGATATATCTGAAGAACTGGGGATGAGCTTTAACGGGCTGGCTTTAAAAATGCAAAACAACTTTTGCTTCACAAGGGATTTAAGCCTATTTAAAAGAAAGTTTCAATGTAACTCATGTTGTGTCCTTCGGGAAAAGCAATTAGGCAAGTTCACATTAGTTTTGGGTATAATTTGGTTTTAGTTTGCCCAGGACTGTGTTGGTCATTTTCAAGAAATCAAATCCGAAACCTGTTTCAATCAAACAGAAACAATTAGTACGTTGTCACTAAGAATCAAACGGCATAAATCCAGGAGGAGAATTCACTGTGGCAGAGCTTTTATTGTTTTTTTTTAACAAAACAAATGGAAGCCTGGACCAAAGTGTGCAAAACGCTTTATCAATGAATCCATGTATTTTATTGTCAGTGAATTACTGGACCAGAAAGAAGACCCAGTGGAGTCGCCAAAGTACAAACAAAGTCATACACAGACTCATACGCTTGAATATTCAAAACTCTCTTTGTCTCGCTCCCCCTGTCTAAGTGCATTTGGGCAAAGTGCCTGAACCAAAGCAAATTAATTAGGCAAACAAAGTGCATTCTGGGGGAAAATCAGACCTCCATTTCTGTGCTGCATTCATCATTTTCGCTTGTGTCTGTCTTTTTTGGGTGAAGCTCTGGTCCTTGATGTTGCAGGCGGCAGCCCACCCTCCAGGGAGTAGAACCGTCTGCTGTGTGTTGGTGAATAATGTGTTCAAATTGTTGTTTGTAAAAAAAAAAAAAAAAAAAAAAGTTGAAAAGAACATGATGAAATATTGGATAATTTGGGAGCAAAACCCTCGAAATTTCCAATCAAGCAAAACTATTGTTTGGAACTGTCTGAAATGATGATGGGTCAGGGAATGAAACACATTTAAATTGAAACATTTTTGCCTTTCGTTTAAAAATTTACATAATGTGTATATCTGAAGCTGCAGAAATGGCTGGAACTGTTAAAGGCTATTGAAGTTGAGGCAGAATGACAAAAACAAAGAAAGGTTCTGTTTGTGTGTAGGCAGGCCCGCCCACAGAAAAAAAATGGGCCCCTGAAAAGGTCCAGTGAATGTGCAGTAAACGGAAGCAGCTTTCTGAGCTGACTGAAGAAAGTTGGTCATTACGTCGCCAGCTCCCTCTTTTTCTACCTCTTTCTCTTGTGGCCTGACAATTTATGTGCAGGCTCAGGAATAGCAAGGAAACTCACAGCAACATTAGCCCGTAGTTAGTTTAGATCAGTAAATTTCTCAGGTCATATTTCCGGCTGCAGTTCATTTTGACATTTTGATGTATACTACAAAAAAATTACTAAAGCAACAAAAAATTAAATGTTTATTTTTGTTGTTTTAATGGTGGCATTTCAGTTTAAAATAAAATTTGGTTAGCATTAGCTTATATTAGGACAAACAAAATTATTATTGTTGGTCTTCTTGGGCCCCCCTAGCAGCTGGGCCCCAGAAAGCTTTCCCCCTTTCCCCCCCTTATGGGCGGCCCTGTGTACAGGTATGTTCTCTGCACACTGAAGAACATCCATCAATAACATCACACACAGTGTACCACACATAACGGCTTGGTTATACAGCCAGTAATCCTTTGCTATATGTCCCCAAGTACCCACACAGGTACCCTGGGACTTAAGGGGAACCTGGGGCGGTTGTCCACTTTGCTTCATTAGTAATGCAGCCTCAGTAAAGTTACATTCAGACTAAGCACAGTGTTTAAAAAACAAAACAAAAAAATAATGGTCTGTGTTAGTGTGGGCACACTCACACTCACACACACACACACACATACCTATCACACATAAATGGTGTATGCGGACTGCAGAGGTGTGACAGAGCAAGCAGCCTGAACGTGACATCTAGTAGAGGAATATATTAGAAAGGGTATACTGAGCCATGTAACTACCATGCATGCACCATACGGCAGTGAAATCCCAGTGGGTACTGCTGTTTGATGCGCTCATATATCAGCTCTGTATGTCAGTGTGTGTAGTAGGCCTATGTGTGTGCGTGTGACATCCACAATATGACAGTTCCTCTTCGGAGCTGCTCACTGAATGATGTCATTCGTGATTTGCCTCCTTGATAAGTCGTCCACCAGCTCAGAGCACAAATCAGTATAAACAAACAGCGCGAGAAAAGACAAAAACAAGACAATCATGGATTAAATGGATTTAGTTGCAAATACCACAATCATGCAAATTGATAATTCAACAGCTGAGAAAATGTGAGGTGAATAAAACGAACAAATCCTTGTCTTAGACACAAAAAAAAAAGAGTTAATCTTTTCCATTTAACAGCACATATAGGGTCAATGCGAAGCTAACACCAGTGCGATGCAGCCCTGAAGTGTCCGTACTGGTTCCGTCTCTGTCCATGAAGTATCTACAGCTAAACTTTCTGTGCATTGTGCAGTTTTCCTCTGACGTGTGTGAGTATTCCTGATCTATTTTCCACTGAGGCATATGATAATGTTAGAAGCTGGTAGTGAGTGTGTGTTTGAGCAAAAGAGAGAGAGTGCCGGTGGCTGCGCTCAGGGCAGACATGTGTGTGTTGACGATTGGAGCAGAGGGAAAGGTTGGCAGGAGTTTAGCCAGGAGTAAACGCCGCAGCTCAATATTCAAGAAGTTCCCGTGTCGCTTCTCAGCTGCTGGTCGAAAGTAAAAGGAGAGTCTGTGGGACTGGACAGCAGCACAATCTCTGCCAGGGTTCAAAGTTTAGATAAATATATTGATTCAGTGCCTTTTTATTGGCTTTTAACCTTGCATTTACACACATATTGTTCCAAAAAAAGACAAAGTGTAAATAAATCCACGTCGTGTTTACACCTGTGAGACGCTGCTGCACGAAGTCAGTGCAGACTGCTGCACACATTAAAATGAAAGCGAATCTGTTGCGCGAGATGTCCGAGTGAAAAAGATTTGCTTGTCGTCTAGACGCAGGGAGCTCACGTTATACCATTATACCTAATTCAATACAAAAACTTAAACGAATGAGTGAACAGGAGTGATTTCAGACCACTGACTGTATAAAACAGTGACGTACAGGCCTAGTTTCTGTGACATAAGCCATAGGTGTCAAAAGAGTCATTGTGAAGCTCCAGCCGTCGCCATCTTGGCAGTGCCTCGCTGCCCAGCTCCCGGCGAATCCAAAAATGGACAAAAAGGTGGAACGTGGGTGGAGCTGTGTCTTAATGCTAAGCTAAGTTAACCATCTTCAGGCTGATATTCCGCACAGACACACGATTGGTAGTTTTCTTTTATCTAAGTCTCTGCAAGAAAGTAAATAAGCATTTATCCAAAAAAAATTTATTTAATATGATCGCCTTCTTTTTTTTTTTTAAACAGAAACTCTAATGCCTCATCACATTTTAAGCATCCAGGTTAACTCACCCCCGAGATGTTTTGGGCTTTCAAACTATCTTCATAACAGAAATGTTGTGGTGGCTAATAATTTAACGGAGTGCGTTTCCAATAAAACTTTTATGGGAGCCCTTTAACCTTAAATATCAGAGATTTGGCTTTCATATCGATTGCGTCACATAAATTAGTCAGCGTGACTATGGTATATGTGTGTGGAAATGTATGATGAAGATAAGGAGTTTGTGAGTTAAGAGGCTTTCAAGTTTGTCCCATTAAAGTTATAGCACACTTACCAAAATTAAGGACATTAAAACAGATTTCAGTGATGGAAATATATATCTGGGGAAACTGAAACTCTTCACCAGTAATTATTCCAGAGAGGACCATTTGGAGAAACACAGAGAATAATCCTTTTTTTCTCAGACACTTACAAAAAAAAGAGAGAAAGTGAACTGAAAAAAACCCCACCACACACAGATGCACACAAACAGTATGAGTAATGTGTATATTATCCATGTGCATGTATCAGAATATAATGGGCCTGTGCTGCCATTCAGCATAATGAAAGTGGTATCAGTTGCTTATTTCACATTAAATATAGAACCACCAAACTAATTAAGATAATGGTGACTAGGAGAGAATGGCAACTGATTACTGATGCGCTGAACATAAAGAGACATGATGAGATATTCCCCGAGGAAAAAAATCCGGCTCCACTTATCTCACATGAACACCTTTAAGCTGCTTGAGTGAGGAAACAAACAAAATGTCTGTTGCTCAAGTGTCAGTATTGATAAGCAAGCCTAAACTCTCTCCCTCGAAAATCAGGACGGAGTGTAATAGCCTGCAATATTAAGCGCGGCGATACAGTCTTAACTTTCGGGAGTTTTTGCGGGAGAGGTTGTTTGCAAGACTTCTGGCGTATCATCTGTCTTCATTTGATTATTCAGACAGGCAGAAAGACGCTCGTATTGTTTGGACATGAAGGACTGAGGCTCGCAGATTTTTCAGGCAGTGTAGAAGGAGGATGTGTCATTCACTGAAGCAATGCTGTGCCATATCAAAGCTGAAACATCAGGAAGCTAATGCAATCCAAGTAACAAGCGGCCTTTGATGCCACATTTGATGGCAAGCAGATGTTCCCGCAGATGATATACTGTGTGTACAGTACTCGTGTGTGCGCCTCTGTCTGCGATTTTTTACTAAAAGCCTAACACTTTTTTTCCCTTCCTTCTTTGTCTACATGTGTAAGTGCTGCAGCGGAGCAAGATCGGTAAGTCAGAAATGCAAGATCAAAGGTAAATGGAAGAGTGGCAGAAGATGAAAGAGGGCAATAAGGCTGGCTACAGTTGAGTGGGTTTCAGCAATGCTTTCTGACATTGCACGGAGGCATTATCAACTTTTGGCTTCAGTGTCCCTCAACCGGCATCCGGCAGCAGAGCAGTGATCGCAACAATCAGACATTTTGTGACACACCATTACGAGTTCTGCTTTGTGCATCTCTTTAAGCCAATGTGGGTGCAAAGCGCGTTCATCCCGCTGGCAATCACATTAATGTGAGTGTGATTACACATTCGATTAAACTGCAAATCTGTCAGATTTGAGGATAAATGTGCCGGGGCTGATTATTATCAACCTCTTATCTCTCCAAAATGGGTTGCCCCCGAGGTCCAAGCCGAGATTGTTTTAGCTGTACAAATTGCCTGTATGGCTGATTGTTGGGCCAGGTAACATGAGGGATACAAGATGGGTTTGTTTTAAAGGATTTCCTGAGGTTGTCATTAATCATCACTTTGTCAGATGTATCCTTGCTCAACATCATTTTTTCCTAATTTCCGGTTCAGCATAATTGAGAGTGCTTTACTTAATTACAATCGGAACCATCAGAAGGTTCACCAAGTCAAGCTGTTTGGGTAAAAATATACCTTTTTTTTCAAGTTGATTAAGTCATTAAATGAAGAACTGATTAAGCTGTCAGCACTGTGGTGAAACAGGGAGCAAGAAAAGGAGGATGCTGAATGCCAAAATCCATTTATTTATCCAGAGGCTCATTAATTCTGTTTTCTTCTATATGCACCACCAAACCAACTAAACAGTGGCAAAAAACAAGTGGCGAGACAAGCAGCTAGCAGCCTGTTTACAGCAAAAGCATCCGTAAGAATTCCAATTGCTGTGGTCTCAGTTATGATAAAGGCCGAGTGAACACCTGGCTATATTAATAAGTAGGCAAGTCTTGTTACTTACCGATCTAGTAGATAGAATCGGTTTTGAACCCACTTAAGTCCCGGTGGTAAGGGGAGACACATTTCAACAGGGGCACAGATTTCGACACAACACTGGAGCGCTTCCTATCGAGTGAATGCCCGTCCTTTTGGTCTTGTTATACCTTGGTTTCTATCACTCTTCTTCTTCGCCAGCTTTGCCTTTTCCATCAGCTGGGTTGTTTTTCTTTTGCACAGTAGAGGTTTCACATTTTTTCCACTGTTACCTGAGGATAGGGACCAGGGAGAACAACGCCTCATCCTGTTTTGGTTCCACAATGGCTGACAAAGCCCCAGGAAGCAAACCCAGAGGAAGAGCACCAGGCTGTGAACGTCACATGATATACAAGGGCCCAAAAATACTTTTTCCCATAAGCTTACATTATGAAAGGAGCGGCTGTAAACCAGTGGATACATTTATTTGAGCGTCAAAACCCCCGCAAAATGACTCATCTTGATGTCAGAATTTGATCCATTTGGTTCGATTACATTCGTAAAATGAACCGCATGATTAAATTATTTAATTCCCATTTGAATTAGTGGAGCACTAAAACCGGAAGTTAGCCACTCGGCCGGCGGAAGTCACAAGTGTGCCCACCTGCTCTATGGGTAATTTTAAATCTGGGAAGTACATTTTTTTTAGCTTCATGCGCCACTGACCAATAGGCATGAATGGGGCCCCGCCTCTGAGTCTGTATCCAGATTTCCCTTACTAGATCCATGGCTTTATGGAACAGGCCCATGGTGGACGAACATGAAATACATCTGTTAGTTTCGGCTGTAAATGGTGATTGCCAGTCTACAATACACCAATATTGGAATTCAATTACTGGATGCAGCAATTGTTGGAACACACAATGTAATGAACCCAGGCCTGTATTGGGGATAACAGCAGTAGGTCACATAGGATATCTCACCTGTCCATGGTAAACAAATTAAAGTGTCAACAGTATGCTACGGTACATTACACATGCTCAGTGTTGTTCGTATCGAAACCCACCATCGTAATGGTGCCGTTTGAAACTGTTCTTAAAGAGATGAATTTCAATGCTCAAAACACTGAGCCGGCATGGTTAAAACTGTACAGCCTGAAAAGGATGTGCATTTTTTGGGGTGTCTGCCAATTGGTATTTGTTGTAAAAATTGATATCCAGCCAATCCGGGATCATTCATTACTCAAAAAAGTACTATGAAAAATTGGCATCATAAAAGAAATCTGAATCCAAAAAATCATTAATGGTATATTCTCCAGTGGAAAGCCAGCACAATTCTAACACTAGACCTCAAAGGCCATGCTTTTCACAATCCTCTCTTAATTATCCGTGTTTAACTCATGCTTTTATTCCATAACATTTGTCAATGTCCATTAATGCCTTTGCATCTGGAAAATGCCACCGTTTTAGGAAAAAAAACAAGTCTGTCTATCAGCTCGATGATGTTGAATGCAGGTCGAAACTGAGAACTAATAGTATGCCTCTGTTGTAGCATTTGCATGCTAAAAGCGTCAAACAATGGCCTTACATCATCAGTTTTGGTCAGCATATTTATTGCCCACTCTGCACTGCTTTTCACTAGCGATGTAAGAAACATTTTCCAATAAAAACCTTTAATTCTCCAGCAGTTTTACCAGTAAATGAAAGCAGCCAACAAGTCATTCAAACTGAGATTGCCTTGCAAATGGGGTTTGGTCAGGTTATTTTGAAACATAGTCCAAAAATTAATTACACAATCCATTGTATTGTGTAAAAGTAATACCTGATCTAATTCTTCTGCTTTACTTCAAAATCAAACAGCATTGAGCTTTTTGGTTTATGAGCTCAAACATGGGTGGTTTTCCTCCATCCATAAAGAATATATATAACTCCTCAGGTAAAGTTAAGTCTGAGGTTATAAAGTTTAGGACTGCATTAATATGTAGCCCAGAGCTCTTAGATGTTATATGCGGCTTGAGAACGGTGTCATGGTCAATAAATACTTAAATCACAAGAATCCTTTCTGTCCCCGTAAGGCTGAGATCACATATTGACAGGAACATTTTCTTCTAGCTCTCCTTTCCTTTCCCCCAATAAAAATACAAAGACAGCTGACTCCCTTAAGTAATAATAATCATAACACAAAATGCTATTGATCCACACTGGGGAAACTCGCTTTCAGCTAAAGCATCACCAAAGGCCACCCCACAGCCTCAAGTGAAAGAAAGTCAGAGAAGAAGGAATATCTTCTTCTCTCATAAGAATTTAGATGACACTAAGATGCTCAGTATTTATTCAAAGACACTTGACAGTTCTGAGTGCAGGGGGAGAAATGAAAATATGGCTCTTTGATTAGCTGTTTGGGTGCTTCTGCGAAGCAAAGCAAGAGCGACATAGATTATTTTCTGCGGCAAATGGGGCACAATTAGGGTGCATCGTGAAGTGGCATTATAAAAAATGCTGTATAGAAATGCTGTTTGTTCTGTCTGTAATTGCCGGGGTATTTAATGTGATTGCAGCCATTTACTTTCAGGTTGCATACCAACATGGTGGCTCTGTGTGTCTGTGCAAGTACATACATTTGTGTGTGTGTGTGAGTTGCTGTTTCATTTTGGGACATAATTAAGATGCACTTTAGATTCACTTTAGACTCACAAATTGCTGCAAGGTGAGACCTGTGGGTCGCTTCAGCAAGTTAGACATGTAAACCCACCCCATCTCTCAATTCATTTCACATTTCATGAAGAGAATGGTGCAGAACTCAATAATGACAATATGCAAAAAGCCCCAGAATCTAATTTCTGCTCGATCCATCTGAATTACAATACCATCATTATTATTCCAATGTTGGAATTACACACTCCATCAGCTGGAATAAGCAGTTTCCACCGACAAGCTGGCTTTGCGAATGCATACTGCCCTTGTTGAAACTGTGTGTGTGTGTGTGTGGCATGTTTATGAGGGAAAACACATGGAGAAAAGATTTCACACATGCATGTGCACTTTGTCACATTAAAAAGGTTCTTTTTTTTTCAGGCCTACAGTAATTATACCAAGCTTATAGCCTGTGCCAAAATGCAGCTTACTCAAAAAGGAGTAATTGCCAAGGATTGCAAAAATGTGTAACGTGACATACAATCAATACCGAACGCGCTAAATGTGATTTTGTTTTTGTTAAGATCAGATCAATTTGAATTAAACCAAAATTGGACACCTCACTCAGATTGTTTCCGTCTCTGGCCAGCTTAAGCAAGGACAGTAACTGCAATTGTCCTCTGCAGCCTGTCCTCTTGTCAGATTTCCATGTGTAGTTACAAAAAGGACTGTCATCATTTTATAGACTTTCATAAATTAATGAAACAGCACGCGCTAAAATCAAGTTAACAGTAAACAGTATTTTATAAAGTAAAGGTCAGGCATGCAGAGGGCCCATTGTTCCCTGTCATCTGGGATAAATTCCTGTTAAATTCTCTTATTTTTAAGGGAAAAATCATGCATCATTGTGGCCCTCTAGTGGTTGAATTTGTCACCTTGTTGCAGTGATGTGAGTAGAAATGCACTGACCACAGGGTGTTGACAGATGTGACCACAAGGTCTGTGAAAAGCCTGGTATAAACCCTAACCCTAACCCTACGGATTCAATAAACTAGATTATACCATGTTAACTAGTGAGCTTTAGAGTTGCTTGTAGGTGGATTTTGCTACTTTGGGACTGATCCAGGCTAGCTGTTTGCCTGTTTATAGTCTTTTTGCTAAACTAAGCCATCTGCAGGCGGTAGCTTTGTATTTATACATAAGTGGTGTCAATCTTCTTAACTAAACTCTTGACAAAAAAAAAAGGCAAACAAGCATATTTGCTTTTGTTGCTTATCCCTAACATAACCATAACCATTACACCTTCCAGCGCAGTGATAGGCTGTGTGGTTGTCTAAGTAAATTATGGATGACTTGTAGTATGAATCAATATTTTATATGCTCCGTAAGATTTCATATAGGTGTAATGAGGATGGTGATGCTGGCTGGTTGGCCTGTCCGTTTTTCTGTCTCTCTTCTCTTTTTTTCTCGTGCCACTGTCAGGTCGGATAGAGCTTTTTTAGCTTTACTATATGCATATTAATGTTTGTTTTTGAAAGGTTCATAAAACACACACACTGATGATTTTGATGCTACTTTCCTTAATGTGCACAATTCAGGACATGTATCACAGCTGATTATCATTTTTAAATTAACATGCAACACAACAAAGTCGTGTGCATGAGCTTTCCTCTCACACTACTAACCTTAACCCAAGAAAATGCATGCGACTGCCAGGCAAGTGTCTGTGATTCAAAACACCTTGCTGCTCTCTGTTGGATATGGGTAACATATAGTCTATTTTGTAGCACCACCCTCAGGCCACATGTTACTTTTTTTTTTTTTTTTTACAAACTGTGCCTCCATTTTTATCCATCGAGCAGTTTTATTGTCTCTTTTATTGTGGCCATAGACCTTTCGTCATGTTTTTCATTCTCTTTTCACTTCCTTTCTTGTAAACACCTGATGCTGTTGTGAGTTTACATTTGTATGGCTTTACTGAAGTGTCCTTCAAGTGCACGTTCATTCCTTCAAGAATTCATAGTTGTCTCATTTAAACTTATAATCTGATCATAATCAATCTCCACTGTCTGCGTTGAAGAACTTAATGGCTTCCATAGATGAAAATGTTTGTGGTCAGAGTGAAATATAACTTTGGTTCAAGCTATTCGACATTTAAAAAAAAGAAGAAGATGGGTCTCATATTAAAAGTCAGCTGAGGTTAAAAAAAAAATATCACAGTTGCTGATGTTCATCATTGAGACAGTAATTTACTGTATATGGCTCATACAGTATTTTTTAGTCAAAACCAACCTTCAAGAACACAACACATTTTTTGTAAACGTAAAGTAAATAAAATCTTAATGACTGTGGTTTGAAGAAAGGCGTGTGTGTGTGTGTGTGTGTGTGCGTGCGTGCGTGCGTGCGTGCGTGCGTGCGTGCGTGCGTGCATGCGTGCGTGTGTGTGTGTAAAACAGTTCTGAGAAGGTGGTGGTTCAGCTTTAAAGAACAGTAAAAGCATGCAGCATTCAAAGTGATTGTACCTCATAACTGAAGAGCGTAAACAACAAACACTCACTTGAGTGTGTCCAGATTGTTTAAGTGTACTCAAAACTAAAAACAGATAGATGAGAGGATGTGAGCAAAGTGGAAAGCCTGTACCAACACTGTATATATAGCTTCATGCCACATCTGTCATTCATTTGTAGCTTTTACCCAGAGCATCTTGAGTGCATCCATTTAGTATGGGCGCTCCCAGTGGGAAATGAAGCTTTAACCCTGCGGTGCTACCACCATCACACTGAAAACACTCTCAAAACAGCAGGTTGTGCTCATTTGAGCAAAGTAAGTTTGGGGTGAATCATCCTGTGGGCGGGAAACCAGCTCAACCAAAACATTTATTGATCAGAGTAATCGAACTGCTACATAAACACCCTTTATAAAGAATACTTCAAGTTCTTCAGTTGAGCATTAAAGTCTTAAAGCTGCAAAAATCAATGTTTTTATGTGCACCATGGGTCAAATGACTTACCATAATGAGAAAGGTGTCACTAGTAGTGACAAATCCACAGAAAATTAACAGCAAAATTTGCAGTTTCGCTCAGCTTTTTTCTTCTTTTAGCTAGCTCAACTTTACTGTTAAGTTTCACTCTTATCAACTTTGTTTTGTGCTGCAAAAAAAGCCTCTACAGCAGAAAGATAAAGTTTGCAACAATCTGGTGAACTTACTGGAGTGTTTATCAGCTAAAGAGCCACATATTTCCCTCAGGAGCTGGTGGAGACCAAAATAGAGCTAAAAAGGGAGAGTGAATATTGAACATCTATCAGTTGGCCACAGACACAACTTCAAATAAATGCCAGTGTTTCTCCATGTCTGCTGGATGTGTTTGCAATATCAACTTTATAATGTGATTATATTGTTGCTGCTGTGTGTATGGCTTGCTACACTACCCAAGTGCCAAAGAAGCAGCAAATAATCATCTTACTGGGTTCAGACAGAATTAGAGGCGGGCACGATCAGGGTTTTGTGAATCTGCTTCATAATCATACAGAGACAAGTAAAATAAATAAAATAATGCAAGATGAGAATTTGCTTTGCGTCCTGGCTGAACACAATTTCAAAGCTTTATTAGAAAGTGGCACCAATATCTAATAAGGTTTAAGGTGCAAATAATGCTCTTATTAATAGTTAATTACACATCTACTGATGCTTTGTGAATCAGTAATAAAATATTTACTGGTAAGCGAAATAGACAAAACAAGTGCTATGCTAGAGGAGGATGTAAGTCAGGTGGATTTTTCACAAACCAGATGGTCTTATTAATGTCTTACTGTTGATCTTTAAAAAAAACATGGGAGCAGCAAATCTCTGCATGTCAAAGTGTTCTTTAGCATTACACTGAACTCCAAATTGCTCCCAATATGTGTATGTGGGGAAAATGCAAGACAAAAACATCTGCATTACTACATTGTTTATTAACTATTAAAAAAAAATAAAATAAAAAAAAGCATTAGTTAAAGCTTTATAAAGCCTCTAGAAAGAATGCCTTATTTGATGGTAGCATGGATGTGAAACAAAAGAAATCTCTGTTCTACTCGCGGTCTACTTTGAATAATTAAATTAGCGATTGATTAGTTAGTATGGCTAGAACATTTCGCTCAGGGGTTGCAGTACTGAAATGTTGTTAATGAAATCTCTCTGCATATCGTAATGTCTCTGCTGTTAAACATAATGGAGGTGTTGCTGCTGTCTTACATAAAAGGCTGCTGAAAAAAAAAATGTTACGAAATAAGCCTCGATCAAATAAAGCAAGACACAATCACATCACCGTATGAACGGAAATCTTTGCAGCATATTACTCCGATCCACAGTCTCAGCACTTATCTGAGACATGCTCCTAGTCATCCATAAACATGTAAACTCTCACTGGCGTGAGAGGTGTGTACTATTGAAGCTCGATAATGCCTCTGGGGTGTGTGTGTGTGTGTGTCCATGTGTAGTCATGCAATATTTATATTTGTATGAGTACAAAAAAGAAAAGGACAAGGCATGTTTTTCTGCCCTATTACACATAAATGCACAGCACTTTCCTGTGTAGGTGAATATTGACTGATAAAAAACAAACAAACAGGGGAGAGATCCTGATCTTAGCTTAATGTTTGATATAATCTGAATCCAGGAGTGTTTTTTTTTTATAGGTTTAAAATGAAAATAATAAAAGTGATGAAGATTTTAGATTTCCATTTAGCTGCGTCACAGTCCTTTGTTATACACCGATCAGCCACAACATTAAAGCCACTGACAGACGAAGTGAGTGACATTGATCATGGCTACAGTACAATGTTCTATAGTGGGAAACCCTGGGTCCTGGTGTTCATGTTGATGTTCTTTGACCCATTAAACCCACCCAAACATTGTTTCAGACAAAGTAAACCCCCTCATGCCAACAGCACTCCATGGATCGTAGTTTTTCAGGCACGTCCCATGTAGCTCAATCAGATTTGGATCTGGGGCATTTTAAGGCCAGGTGGACGCCTTAAGCTCTTTGTCACGTTCCTCGGGCTGTTCCTGAACAGTTTTTGTGGCGTGGCAGCACGCATCGTCCTGCTGGGGGTACCAATGTCATCGGGGTGTGCCGGTGCCTTGGGGGTGGGGGGCTGCTTGATCTGTTTGATCTGCAAGGGTGTTTGGGCGAATGGTTTGTGTCAATTGGCATCCACATGAACGTCAGGATCCAGGGTTTCCCAGCAGAATATTGCACTGTAGCAGGAGGGTAAATGTTATTCATTTCAACTGTCTGTGGTTTTAAAGTGTGTGTTTTCCCACTATGACAAATTTAACAACAGTGTTTGAAGCCATGTTAGGAGTAGGCCTATATGAATTATGGACAGCAATGTCCGTCCTTGGTCAACCCCTTTGGTCTAGACTGAAATATCTCAGCACACATTTGATGAATTTGAGTGAAGTTTGGAAAAGACATTCATGTTCGCCTCTGGGTGATTTATAATAACTTACGTGTCTTAAGTTATAACTTAACTTAAGTTAAAATAACTTAACAGTGTCATTTATGTTAGCATGCCAATGTTAACAGTCAGCTCTTAGCTTGGTTTTGTGTTTCCCTAAACCTCACTAGCATAGGCCTCGTCTCATTACTCTTTCTTCATTCTTTTCTCCTCTAAACTCTTTTCCTCTTCTTCTTCTCCTCCTCCCCTCCTCCACCTCTCTTCTCTCCCCTCCCTGTTTTGCAGTCATTCTATAGCCGGAGGGAACAATCACACAAGCAGAGAGTCAGGAAGCTTATTAAACATGACACTCACTGAGCACATTCAATATAGACGAAGGACATAGGCTCTGAGGTCTACGTGCCAATTAGGAAAATCTGATCAATCATAGCAGTCAGTGTGCACTCTCTCACTCTCTCTGTTTTTTTTCTTCTCCTCTCTGTTGCTGTCTCTCTTGCACATTATCTCCTCTAGTCACCATCCCCCTTGTCTGCTTTGAAAATACTTCCCAGCTTTGCTGCAAACACAATCACACACGGCTTGTTACAAAACAAACAGGGAATAGAGAGTCGACCTCTACACACACACACACACAGCACGCCACAGCGAGCTATTCATCACAATTTAGCCACAGTATTCGACATTAAGGGACAATGAATATCCTTAATGTCTAGAATACCCACTGAAACACAAACAGCTACACACACTGCTCCTCCCACGACACTTGTTTTCCCCGTGATTTGTCAACACGCTCTCACACTTTTTAATTCCAGCTCAGCTGTCTGTCATCCCTCTTTTTTTTCTTCCTAAAAACTAGGCTACGCCATTCAAGTGAATTTAAAGAGAGAGTCAATGAAACTGAAAAAATGCCCCCTTTTTTTGTAACAGTAATCCATGTGTTACGTGACTAAATTACATAATACAGCCACAATCAGTGGCGCAGATCTTTCTCTATTGGTGCTTTTTAAAAAGCTCTGTGATCAGTCTTATCGCAGAGCCTGCAGGCAATGGTATGCCTGCAACTTATGTTATGTATCCTAAGACTCATATACTATGTGAGGACAAGTTTAAGTTTTTCTGTATACAGCGCTTTTAAAATGTCAAAACGGGTGAATTTTTATCAGATAGCATCTTTGTGTGTGCAATACATAAGCTGTCAGTTGTCTAATGAGCATTTTCAATGCAACTTAATGTAATACCTTCACATTAATTTAATACAATGACCCAAACTGCAACTAAAGTGACTTGAAATTAGATTTCAGCTTAATGCAAGTGATTAAATGCCATTAACCATCCTATTATATAAAGTACTGACTCCTCTCTTAAATCATCTACAAAGACATATGATTTTTGAAGCACTGACAGCTACACCAGCATATATGGCTTTTTTGCACTCCTTTCTGTAAACATACTGAGACGTGCAAATTCCTTATTCCTGGATGAGATGCAGGTTTTTTTCCCCACCTATATGTCATCTCAACTTCTCTTGATCCCTTCTCCACCTTCTTTCTCATCACGCCACTGATGGAGTGCTACTAGAAAAGGGACTCCTTAAGGTCTTGTCAAAAGCTTGTTGAGAGGTGGTAATAGGCCTGCTAGAGTGGTGATGATGAAAAAGAGAGATCTGCTCACAGGATCTAATTTCAGAGCCACTGACTAGAATGCTGGAGGCAAAAGCTTGTTTGGTTCGCATCAGTATTACAGTATTACAGTGCACTAGCACCACCTGTAGACGAGTTGTGTACGTGCAACGCCATAAGCCATTAAAATCATGTGAATGGTCATCTACAGTCAAAATATACATGCACAACCTTACACAACTAAACCATATATTATAGTCAAATAAATCACAAACTTTTAGTGTAAACATCAAAAAGGCACTAACTTTGCCAAGTTGTGATTCTCACTTTCATCCAGCAGATGGCGCCACACTTGGAGAAAAAACTTTAAAACTCTGACATCGCTGAGCCTTTAATATTAATGGCAAATTTAAATTGGCATTCAGTTCAGTTCAGGTTCACACTGACAGGGACTACCTGCTGTTTAATTAATGTTTGGCCGGTAAATTGACCATTTATGAAGCACTTTAAGGTGCCTCACATTCCTAATGGCACTCAGCGGGTGTGAATGTGGGTATTTAAGGTGAATGCCTCAAATGTCATAAACACACATTCACATACATAAACAGTTACCTGTTTGAGGTTTGGTGTCAAGACATTAATTGTAGTAATTAAACTACATGTTCTGGACATGAATATTATCATGAGTTCATTAGTTTTAAACTCTTTTGGCCATGTCACTGCTAAGTCACCTCAAATGTGTGCCAGTGATGTGGCAAGACCCAACACACAAGAGGACCCGTAACCCTAAGCTCTGGAATACTGGCTTTCCAAATTAACAAAAACAACATAGTAAGAGAAACATGAAAAACACAAATAATTTATTTGACCAGATATGAAACAGATAGAAACTGAGACATGCTGGAACGCCACATCCCAAACTTGTTCCATGTTAGTATCCGAGGGTAGGAAATAAACTTCGGTGTGTGATTGCGTTTCCACAGACGAACAACGTTCATCCTGATTTAAAAGGTGTGGTGGGAATGTGGATAGTCCGGACCAGAACACAGGCAGGTCGATTTAAGATCTGTTCTCCACAGCGACAGATGTGTAGCACATCCACAACCAAGCAGCTTCAAAACACTAACGATCATCTAGACAGCTCCAGACCTGGCAAGTAAAGAATACAATGATTAGAGAGTTTTCACTACAGGAACGATGCCAGATCAGCCACAACATTAAAACCACTGACAGATGAAGTGAATGACATTGATCATGGCTACAGTACAATGTTCTATAGTGGGAAACCCTGGGTCCTGGTGTTCATGTTGATGCTCTTTGACCCATTAAACCCACCCAAACATTGTTTCAGACAAAGTAAACCCCCTCATGCCAACAGCACTCCATGGATCGTAAGTTTTCAGGCACGTCCTATGTAGCTCAATCAGATTTGGATCTGGGGCATTTTAAGGCCAGGTGGACGCCTTAAGCTCTTTGTCACGTTCCTCAGGCTGTTCCTGAGCAGTTTTTGTGGTGTGGCAGCACCCATGGTCCTGCTGGGGGACCAATATCATCGGGGTGTGCTTGATCTGCAATCGGATGGTTTGTGTCCATTGGCATCCACATGAATGCCAGGATCCAGGGTTTCCCAGCAGAATATTGCACTGGAGCCAGATGATCAATGTTATTCACTTTAACTGTCAGTGGTTTTAATGTAGTGGCTGATCGGTGTAGGTAGAATTACTGTATAATTCGTCACAAAAATACTAGGGATCAACCGATGTTGGAAAAACCGCTGATACCAATACCAATAATTAGTGATCAAGGAGACTGATAACATTTAAAGTAAAAATAAAAACCTTAGTGTCCAAGTTTAGAATAACCAATAATGGAATAAGTATGCAAGTATGTATATATATATAGTTTTGAGGTACTTGTACTTTACTTGACTACCATTTTCTGCTACTTTATACACCACTCCACTTTAGTAAGTAGTTACTTCGCAGATTCAGATAAATACCTCTATATATTACTACTATTACAAAGACAATCTGTCTTACTCTAAAAAAAAAAAAAAAAAGACGAGAAACTCTTGAACCCTTCATAACATAATGCCTAAATCTGTCAAAACCTGTGTTCAGGTTATCTAACCCTTCTCCCTGAAGAAAGCTTGTCAAGTAATCTCCCGGGTCTGTTACGCTCGTTAGCCAATGTAGCAAGACAAACTTCACGTTACCATTCAAGCCAAATCCAGCTTCTTCTGAGTCTCTGACAGTTTCTCTTGCAGCCGTTTCTTCCTCCAGTCCAGGAACTTTCTCCTCATCCTGTTCGCCTGCCAGCCCGCCAGAAAGCCGGCAGCGAAAGAAACCACCACCGCGACTTGTAGTGTCCTCTCCGAGACGTCTACCATGTTCACCTCTGGCTGACAGCTGCACACCTTCGAGCGAGCCGCAAAAAAAAATCATCGGTACTCTCATACAGGAAGTGAATCGCTTCTACTGTCGCGATACTACAGCAACGGTAATCTCGCACTCTCCAAATTAAAGGTCCGGAAACCAGCGTTAAAATTCAATTCAATTAAACTTAAAATATACTATTACTACCACCATGACAGTGAGTACGAGTACTACTACTACTACTACTACTACTAATAATAATAATGATAATAAGTCAGACTTAATTGAACAAGAACGTTTATTTTGTCTGGAAAAAGTATGCTTTAAAAAACATTATGTTAAAAAGAGATTGAAGGTCATTGGGGAGTCAAAATTGATGAAATATTGCTCCCAGGCGTGATAAGAATTTGTGGAAAATATTTGGAAATTTCTAGTTTGGGGAAACAGCTCGTGTGCAACACAATTGCCACATTTCTTGTAAATCGCTGAAATAAATTTATCATATTAGGAATTGGAAAATTATTGTTTGTTATTATTGTCTTGTTTTTTTTTAAAGTTTAATGGAGCCCATAGCTCGCTAGGACTCGAGACAGTCATGGAATACAGAATTCATACAGACATACATGCTGTACTCATACAAAGTTAAGCAAAACACGTAGAACACAAAATATTAAAGTGAGTAACAAATATTGTACAGTCACTTCCAAGCAAAACATTTTGTTTGACCACAAGTTATACAAGTTTGTCATATAATGCATGTCATTGTTGATTAATGTGTATACAGGTTGTTGTCTGTACAGTCTTATATTAAAAAAAATGATGAAAAAGTTTTTTTTGTTTTTTTTTAAGTTACTATTAATGATCAAGAAATTTTACTTTATAGTTTGTCACTTTCTAGAGTTTGGAGATGAAATACTACTTTATCATTAGGCAGAAAAATTGACTGTATATAAAGATGGACGACATGAGAGCTTCTCAAAAGTGGTGCCAAAACATCTCGATCACCCCTGGTGGTGGGCTGTAGTATAGGTCATAAACTCCTCCCCCTCAAGTAGGACATATCTCAAGCAGGACATGGGCCAAACTAAAAACTCAATGTACACCTTAAATAAATTTCCCCGAAGATGTTTTCCGTCATTTCAGGTAGTTCTTATCACGCTGATGTATGTTCAAGTGTTCATTTTCCTGATCAGTTTGGTTTTAATTAGTTATTTAATGCTATAAAAACCGAGGTGAAATGTCATGATTGACAGCTGAACCCTGCTGGCAATTGGGCAGGCGGGTGTATGGGCGGGAACTCGAGACCGCGGCTCCACTGCCCGGTCACTACAGACTCTGGCTCCAAATGCGCAAGATGGCAGCGCTCGTATCCGGGATATTTTGGCTTCATTTTTGTACAATGGGAGGAAGTGGCGGCGCGTTGTCCATCTTTATTTATGTCAATGGGCAGAACAAAGAAAGACTCAGAGGCATTTATATTGAAAATGACTGAAGAGGTATTGCATGAGAGGAGTGTAAACTGTAGCATCATCTGGAAGAGAGTGATTAAGTGCATGAGGAGAGTGATTAAATTGTTTAAGTGTTGTGGTTGTAGTGGCAGTAATGGTTTCAGTTGGCACCAAGTTTGCTACAAGCTGCTTTCTCTCACACTACTTTGCAACCCCGAGTAAAACAAAAGCCTCACACGGTAGGTTGCAAATTGGCCTGTTATTCAATATTGTCACTTTAAAACCAGTAAATGTCACATGACATACAGTTCATGAGGACAGGGTGAAAAAGCCCAGTGTGTGCCTATGACTTCTTTCCTTCATGTCGTTATGAGCGCTGACTGGTGTCACACCTTATCGCTTCACTGTTGGGCTGTGCTGTGGTTTGTGGTAAAAAATAAATAAATTCGTTTTCACATTATTACGGTTCAGATATAACCTCGATACAAAATTAAATGGATTAGAAAAATTGAAAAACTCATTCTTAGGTCAGGATTTCTCATTTACGTATATTAAGAACACGTCCTCTTAATTTGGCTTTACTCAAAGAGAGACTCACATGAGCTACTGGTCAAAATCAGCATCAAATTCAAAACTGAAGAGTTTGAAAGAACGGTTATTAGTTACAGTTTGTGTCTAGAAGTGATACCCGGGCCATCTTTATCACCAGTTTAAAACAAATCTAACTCACAAAGTCACTCTCAGTCCAAAGACTTCTTTAAAAAGGATTACGAGGTAAAACACCATACAAGTTAAGTACCCTGTCTCTGTGAGTCTTCAAAGGAGTTGATATGGCATCCATGATTAAGATCTGCACAAGTAACAGTAATTTGCAGACTGCAGAGTGGATGTCACATTTCAATGTACAGTAGCTGCCATTCGGTGCTGAGCTATTTACAAGCTAAAGACATTCATTTACCCAGTCAAAAATGGTGGAATTGTTGACTGCTTCAGCTGTAAATAGTCAGTGTACAGTCCACAAAAATGTGGCGCTCATGATGTATTGCTGATGGCTAAGAAAGCTTGAGAGAATCGGTGGTACAGTTTTAGGGACAGTTAATCAAAGTTTTGGCTCCTCTGCAGCAAATCACAACCAGCTCTGTTTAAGCTTGTCGATGTGGTAACAGAGTTTAAGTGCAGGTCCCAGCTTCAGTCCCAGATACTTCATCATCATCTCGCTTTTCAGCAAGAGCAGAGCGTCTCCGTCTATCTCCTGAAACGCATCACAGAAGCGTGTGACTGATAGAATCTACAACACGACACATTTTTCACCTGTTTGCTCGGTTAACTTAATGGATACAATAAGAAAACAACAACTAAACTTTAAATTCTGCACCTGTGTCATACTAAACACTGTTAAGAAATTTAAAAAAAAAAATTAAAGTAAGTACTTGCCACATTATGAAAATAACAGAAAAGCAAAGATATTAAGACATTAAAAGCAACATGTTTTAATAAAGTTACCTTTATCACCAACAATTCTATCCTGCGCCTGTTTCTGAGCCTTGTAGCTATGATAGGAAAAAAGCCCAGTAACTTTAAATATTAGGCCACAGTCCTGCCTGAGGATCAGAGGCAGCACAGGAGTTTATGAGTAGTTAAAAGGCTTGTAATATAGCTTGGGGCTGGACCTCATTATGCTTTAAAGATGTTGTAATAATATTCATTTAGCTTTCATGTCGGCTGATTTATATTCAAGACCGCAGGGACTTGGGTGATGGATAAATATAGCTTTTGCTGTCTCATAACAGATTTTTAAGTTAAAATGTACCCTCTGTCTTTCAAGGGATTTCCCTGCCTAACGCCCCAAATGCAAGCTGAGATATAAAGCTTTGTTCCCATACATTTAGTTCTACAGTACCAGTCGATGGCCATGAGCTTCAATATAAAGTCATCTGTACTCACATGTTTCCTGAATGCATCAGCATGGGGTCCCAGGGCTTGGGGGTCAGCATCTTTGATGAACCAAACCACCTCCTCAACACCCCAGCTGGACGGGTCCTTACCAGCAGGGCGCTTGCACTCTCCAGTGTCTGGCATAGGACCGTAAGCTAGGTAACACGAGGGAACAGGTGGAGAGGATCAAATGCTTAGAATAAAGTGGATCCAAATAAACAAAATACTGACTGTCTTATAATGTTACCTGACAACGCGGCAGAAATGTTTGAAATTAAAGGAACAGTTCAACATTTTGGGGATTACACAAGAGCCAGGATATAATTAGCTCCCCATGGAAACATGGAAACATTAGCAACAAAATGCCAAGCCCCCAGAAGGAGCGCTAGGCATTGAAGCCAATTTCACTTGATGCACAGGGGCCCATAAGCTTCATTTGTGAAAGAAGGGGCCGTAAAACTGTAGATACATTGTTTTGGAGTGTCACAAACCCCGCGAAATGACTGGGATCGATATTTGAATTTGATTGAATTTGATCTAGCAAGCTTTGGGGGGAAGCAGGGGGGAGTCAACGCTCTACATTAAAGCAAGATGGGAGGCAGAATTAAAGATTCAAATAACAGAAGAAGAATGGGTTCAAATGTGTGAGACTCAATGCACATCCACAAACTCACTGGTATGGAGGGAATTTTGCTGGAAGAATTTAACACGCTTTTTCATAACACCCAAAATAAAAAGCAGGCAACTTGCTGCACGACAACTCTGTTGGAG
>JBBPCS010021482.1:0-88593 GCA_037974645.1 Hollardia meadi
CACACACACACACACACAATAAGGTTGCATTGTGATGATTACAATGTTAATGTTTGATGTTATAGTTGCTGTGTTTGTTGTTATTGTTGTTCTTTAAATTGTTGTGGTTGCTGTTCTCTCCTTCTCTCTTGCCTCCCAACCCCTCCCCCAAAAAATTTGTCAGACACCGTAAATGTATTAAAAATGTATTGTATTTAAAAATGGCCTCTCAAACTTTGGTTAAAAAGGACATTTTGTAAAATCAGTAATCAAAAAATGAAGCAATGTCAACAACTACTAACAACGAATAAATAGACCATTTGCTCCTGCATGAAATCCCTCTAAATCATCAAAACAAACTGGTCACAGCTGGCAAAACGATTCTCTTGTCATTTTAGGCATAATCTTTCATGCTGTAAAGAAAATCTTACTTCCATCTAATTTGTTCCCAACTTCTCAGCTGCTCCCCCTCCGACACCTCTGCTTCTATTCCTTCGTTCACACCTCCTGCCGTCTGTTTCTTCCCCTGATTAGTTTTTCTCCCGGATTTATCATCCATTTTTACTGTTTGTGGCTTTTCTCTCTGTCACTTTAACCTGAATAGAGATCTTTGCCATTCCAAAACCTAAAACCCAAGAGCAAAAGCGTAAAGAATCTGTGTGATTGTCTGCTGTATGTTGCAAACGTTAGCATGTGTAGCATATTGTAACTTAACCCCGTATACCGCATGTTACTTCCAAGGCGTTTGGTTAGCTAACAAAATGTTAAGCAAAGAAAAGCTCCACTAACTATAATGTAGTATTTCCTCACTGTCAGCTGGTCTGTGAGCTGCTAGCTGTTCGTGGATACTTTATCAGAGGCTAATGCTAGCGGGTCCACCCAGCTGTTTATTAGATTTGGGTAAGTTTAAAACTCCAGAAACCAAGAAAGCACATTTGTTATAGTGCGACATTTAGCAGAAAACACAAAGCCTTTTCTTCTTCTCTTGAAAACTGAAGGCTACTGTTTTAAAAATGAAATGTCAGTCATCATCTTCTCACACCCAAAGTCTAGTTTCTCAGTCGTGTGCCTGCACTGATCATCATGCTAACATGCTAAAAAATAAATAAATCCTGGGACATTTAGCTTTCGTCTCAGTCGTATTTACGACCCTTTTTTTTTTAAAACAAGATTTTCGTTTTTAAACGAGCCAGCTGTAGAAAGCGTTTTCAACCCATATAATGTACATTATTATTGTAAACTGCAAAGAGCTTGACAGAGTTAAGGCTCAAATGGTCAGCTTGCCTTTCTTTCTGTCATTGATGCATTTCTGCATCAAATTCACTCTGTATGTGCATTGTACCTGGCAAATGATTTTTATTTATTTTTTTTTGCATCTGGCTCTAACCTTTAATTTTCCCTCCTTTTCGCTGCAGGTCCATCACAAGGGCTTACTACCGCAACTCTGTGGGCGGGCTCCTCCTGTTCGACATCACCAACCGCCGGTCCTTCCAGAACGTCCACGATTGGTTAGAGGAGGCTCGTAGCCACGTCCAGCCGCACAGCATCGTTTTCCTATTGGTGGGCCACAAATGTGACCTGGAGGCACAGCGCCAGGTGCGTGCTTCATAAAAGTGAATAGAAATGTAAACACAACAATATCCATAAGGCTTTGTTGAGTTAAAATGTGTTGCTGGGGCTAGTGGCTGTTTTAGGTGTCATATAATATACAATTTAGCAAAGTCTGCTGCAATAAAAATAACCCTTTTTGTTCACATTTAGATCACACATTTGGATCAGAGACAAAGCATCATTGTTTTATTCTCTTGAGGCAGCTGTCAAAGCAAAAATATCACCACTGAAATTTACAGGATGACAGTGCAAAACGCTCTGCACAACGGTGTGTCTACACTCATACTGTATAATACAATGTTGTAAGAGCAGGATTAAAATCAAATAAACCAGGAAATTATGTAAGCTATCCCATCTTAGCCGCTTCAATCGCCTGGACCTGGACTGGCAACAAAGTATGTTGTCTTCCTTACTTTCTCACTCCTGCTCCAAACACATCTAACCAATGAGCAGAGTGAACAAACTGTGTTTTGTGTATGAAAAGAAGACGTGAAAATGCCCTTAGTTCCTGCATTTCTTGGTTCTCCTTAGTTCCTGTTGGGATTGTTTGGCAGTCTGCAGCCATTTCCAGTTGATCTGGATCTAGAGACCTCAGAACTTGTACCGTGGTTCTCTAAGAGCGCTTTACTTCTAACACTAAGAGTGTTACTCTTGACTGCCCAGTTCCCACATGAGGAGGTTTCATCTCATCTCATTTGATCTTTAGGTGACCCGCCAGGAAGCAGAGAAGCTGGCAGGGGCGTATGGGATGCGCTACGTGGAGACGTCGGCCCGTGACGCCATCAACGTGGAACATGCCTTCACCGAGCTGACCAGAGACATCTTCGCCCTGGTGCGGTCTGGTGATATCACAATCCAGGAGGGCTGGGAGGGCGTGAAGAGCGGGTTTGTCCCCAATGTGGTTCACTCCTCTGAGGAAGTGACGAAGAGTGACCGCCGCTGTCTATGTTGATCTGGGAAGAGTTTTGCGAAACGGAGAGAGGGATCCAGGAAGGATTTAGAGGGGAGTGGCTGACGGACTGAGGAGTCAGCCCTGAAACTGAACTGAAACTGTTGGTAACCCTCTGTTGTTTCTTCTTCAGACTGGATATATAGGAATATCAACGAAAGGCCTTGCAGAAAGCAGATAAGAACACCTTCAACGTGGGTGTGTAGCTAAAGGATTGTGCCCGTTTCTGTATACTGTTTATTTCTCGGAGAGGAAGGATCACAGATGCTCATTTACTTGCGTGGGCTCCCACGACTGAATTCTTTTAGTTTTGTTTCGGGCTTCGTGCCAGAAAATCCCTCCCTGAAAGTCCCAGAAAGGCCTTAGAAAGAGGATCCATTTTGGTTCTTCACCAAAATACGATGACACTCTTGACTTGATCTTAATCTTTCTTTCTCCCATCATCTCCACCTTCACCTCTCCTCCCACTACTTCTTAATCTTCTCCTCTCCTCCAATATGCAATTACATGATCACATATGGCATAATTTAGTCAGCACCATTAGATTTAAACACCATCGTTAACAGGAGTTGTTTTCCTTTCATGCCGGCATTTTGCTCCACATTCCACTATCACAGCTCAATGGAGGAGTCCTGGAGGTCCTAGATGTAACTAGGGAAGATGATTTCCCTCCTGTTGCTAGAGACCACATGATTTATCTTTGGAGCAACTTAGGCCTCCAGTGAGCTCAATGACATTGACGACATTGTTATATCCACTATCATTCTTCTAAATACCGCACCATAACAAACCATCGTCGCACTCCCTAATGGACTCCCTAAGCAGGAATAGAAAACGTGTACAGCTCAACTGACCGAGGTGGACTTGTTGGATTAGCTTAACAACTCCTAACTGTCTGCCTTTAAGTGGGGACTTGTTAAGGTGGACCAATAGGAATGTTGGATCCAGAAAGCACCTTAATAGCTAAGTCCACCTTAACTCTGGAGCCTCATTTGTGACTTTTGAAGTGTGCGAAACAAGCTGGAGATAATTTATTTCTTGAAAGCAAGGCGGAGAGGGACCAGACCAAGGACTCCACAACAGAACCACGTTATCCACATACGGACAATATAATCATGCAAAGAAGGTCCGACTGGCAGGCATTAAATCAAGCCCACACAGATACAGGCACAGGGAAACTACAAGGGTTAATTTTGTTCCGAGCAAGTGGTTTGTATGCCTTTTTTATGCGTGTGGACAAGTGTAATATCTCGCCTCATCAAACCTTTATTTTCATTTATGGCAATGCTGCAGGTGAATGTTGCAGGCACAGTAATTTGGGAATTTTCGGCAGTTCAGTGATCCAACTTACACTAAGAAACTTAATGCCTTGGCAGATGCTTTTACAAGCACTCTACCCACATACAGAGATGGTGTAACTGCATCTGACTTACACTCGGTTGGCAATTTATTCGGTACCCCTAGCTAAAACTAATGCAGTCCTGCAATAAATGCTCCCCACATGAAGGTTGCAATGTTCAGTTTTTGTTGAAACCGTATTAGAGAGGTGCTGATTCAACCTTATGGTTATTTTGGCGACTGTGGTTTGTTGTGCTGTTGAATTTAACCGGTCATACTAAGAGGGGTTTCTGTTATCTAGCCTGCCCTCTGGATGTAGTAAATGGGACAAAATATAAACACCACTCACTGTAGTGCAACATCGTTTAAGAGCAGCACAACGTTACTTAAACTGGTACAAGCAAAAACTGGTTGACTGATTATGCCATTGATGAAAGTAGGATTTATTGCAGTGTTGTTGTATTAGTCTGCATTCATTTAAGCTGGACATATTGTACCTAATAAACTGACTACTGTCTTCATTTCTTCCCAGTGTAAGTGTCAGTAAGCAGTCTGTGGAGGAAGCTGCTATCAGTGTCTGTCCTGATGATAATAGCAGCTTAGCTTACACTTAACAGAAGGCAGAAAGTGGCTCCGGTGATTTCAACACACGTGATCATACAGAAGGTTTGACATGCTGCTGTCGCATTTGTCCGATGTATGAAATGACAAGTGCAAACGGGGCCGACGAGTAGATCCAAACTGAGTCACGTTGGACATAAAGCTACTGCTATGGCAAGCAGCGAGGTCACGGCCGGCGTTTGCCACCACCGATTCAAGGCGAAACGCCTGTTGTGACACCGCCGCTTGGCCAAAACGCCGAAGCATTTTCGCCTCTGTGCGATTCCGTGTGAATTTACCATTTAAGTAGGGGTTTATTTTGTTGGGACATGAATGTTTTCAGGCTTTCGCTCAAGCTGTCAGGCCAATTCATTCTTTCAATGCCAAGGAAAAACAGAGGCAGTGAATCAAACTGTTTTACTGGCGTGTAGACAGTGTATACATGCAGCAGGGCAACAAAAGAAAAGTGTCATATAAAGGAAAAGGAATTACCCTTTTTTTCTCAATGAATGCCTGTGTCCAATCCGTGCTATGACCTGTGGTATATTTCTTTTTGAAATTATTTTTATCCAATGCCTTTCCCCATGCAGTTCATACAGTCATGACAGTGAGGAAACTGCAAGTGCATCATTTTCTCACACTGTATGCCTTCTTTTTACACGTCTCCAAAGACCTTGTGTTATCTTGTTTTACATGAATGTATCGGCCGGGGGGAAACGGTGAGATTTTACACCGAGCTGTCAGAGAAGCAATGTGTGAATGAGAAACATTTCCAGTCGGGGCGACACTAACTTTTCCTAACAGAAGCTTTGACAGAGGCGATGTAAATGCTGATGAGACTTGAAATTATTCAAATGTCAGTCCGTTTCCACTGCTGTACACACTGCATTATTCCTTACTGAAGTGAGTGAAATGTTGCCAGAAAGAACAGATTGATTTGCAATCAATCCTTCCAGGAATAAAAAAACAAAACAAAATAAGTTCTCCCTGATGCCCTTGTGTTTTTGAGACTCAACACTGAGGGGTTATGTTTTTAAGTACAGTCTGTTTTCCTCTCTCTGCGAGCTGTATCATTGCCAGTGATTTCTGCTGAAACACTTCAAACGTTCCCCAAGTGGACGTCATGGAGTCGACAGTTCACAAGTGTTGAGGTCTGTGTGGGTGGGTGTGGATGCCGTCTCCTGTGCGTCTGCAGCTCCTCCTTCTGGGCTGCCACGGCTCTTGCACCAGATGTCAGCCGGCTGGTAGATCTGCTCTGCTGCACAGCACTCAGTTGGATGTCTCTAAGCTCTGTTATATCTTGCTTCCACTCTGAAATATTGTCTTAAAGAAATACAGTAGTTCCACCTTCTGGGAGATGCGCTCATTCGCTTTCTTGCCGAGAGGTGAACATGAGGAGATTGATACCACTCATGCCGGTTAGCTTAGCACGAAGACTGGAAATGGGTTCTGACGTAACAATGGCCACATACCAGCGCCTTTAAAGCTCACAAATTAACAACGTCAGATCTCTTTTGTTTAATCCGTAATAAAGTTTAACAATAAGAGATAGAAGTTGTTTTATGGACGTTTTAAGACTTTGTAAGCCCCCCTGTAAAAACCACAGATTGTCATTTTGACACTGTATGGTTTAAACTAATTAGATATATGTTCATTAGTGAGCTTTACAGGTGCTAGTCTTTATGCTAAGCTAAAGCTAACCAGCTTGTGGCTGTAGCTTCATCTGCATCCCGCAGAGACGAGAGTGGTATCAATCTTCTCACCTAACTCTCGGCAAGAAAGCAAATTAACATACTCCCCAAAATGTTGAACTATTCATTTGAGTAGCTACAATAAAATAAAGTCTCTAAAATGTCATGTTTGAAGTTTTTGACTCCCTTCAAACAAATGTTTTGCTTCCTCGTTCATTTTCTGTTCCTTTTCAGGTTTTTGGCATTCTCCTGCTATAATGTTCGTGTTCCCGTAATATACTTTTAGCGTTCACTTTTACAAGAGCCGGTGCTACTTCACCATAATAGATGAATTTACAGTGTTGCTTTTGCCTAAAGTACGCTGACAAAAATGCACAAAAAAATAATGTGAGGGAGTGAAAAAGCATTTCATGTTTCACTTTTTACCCTTCAGCTCTTGCTTGCTTGCCGTCACTGTCCATGTAGCTCCAAATTTGGATCAATATGGATTTTACAGATAAATAAAAGATAAAAATGCCCTTCAGGGGTTGAGAGAGTTCTCCGACTTCGTTGTCACAAAGCTTAAAATGGCAGTTTCTCCTCGCTTGTATTGCTGATATTTTATTAAAAGTTTGGAGATGCGTGGTTTTATAGGACAGCCACTTCATTCTTCTATAAACTAAATCTAGGCAAAATGTTTAAGTTGGTAAGAAAATGTACTTTCATTTAGCTTCAATGTATTTTGGTGAAAACTGCTGAAGGCTTTTTGCACTTGGACGCTTGCACTTTGCACAGAAACATTAACCCCCATGAAGCTCGACACATCTAGACTGTTTTGAAATGTTGCCCAAATTAGGAAAGTTGACAGTTTATTGCCGGCTCACCAATTACACGAACGTGTCTTCAAATTGCTTCTGAAAAAAAGAGAATGTGTAGTATGGAACGAATACACCTCTTTTAACAGAGTAAAACAGCCAAATCAGGTCTAATGCTGATGCTGCCATGTAAAGCATTCAGATGATTCCTGCAAAAACACAACCAGTGTGTGAAATAAGCAGCAAGCAAACGTGAAAATGTCCTTCCTCGGCTTCTGGAAAAGAAGAGGCCATTAACGAGGCCTCGACTTCCAAGCTTTTAAAAGTGAAGTAAAGACTTCACTGTGAAGTAGTGCAGGTTAGTTTCCTTCCCTGACTCAGAGTTTTCACCGTCATCACACGGACATTACTGAATTTGAAACAAAGATGTGGAAGTTCGGGGTTGCTGACAAAGTCACGCGCAGGACTCATGAAGGGTATTAAGGAATTTGAGGTTCTCCTGACCTCCCGACCTTCAAATGGAACGCAACATGAGAGTTTCAACGTTCCGTGTTTCCAGGAAACGATTAGTGCCGACGGGACTCTTTCCGTGTGGATTCAAATGAGCTCAAAATGTGCTCCAGAGATAAATCTCCCAGTTACAAAGAACTCAATCCGGGCATTCAAAACTTTATTTTTGTTTTCAGTTGTGATGGAATTTAAAGGTTTGAACCACCTATTTTTGTAATAAATGTCTGCTTCTGTTACTTGTACATATTGTGGTTTTGCATTTCCTCATGCTGTATAGGAAACAAGCGTTGGGTAACATTACTTTCAACAGTATCTTGTAACATTACACGACTACGGCCATTTACAGTAACTTGTTACGTTACAGCATTACCTACTAAGAACTTGTTAGAGTAGGGTGGTATTACAAAATGAAAACTTTGTGATGACTGTGTGAACTTTGCAGATGTGAATGATTTAAATACGGCTATTTTCTAAGCTACAGTAGTGATGTAGGTATAAAAAAAAAACTCAACAGCAATGCATCTTTCCAGAAATCATGACCCGGTCACGAAAGATAATCCACTGAGAGGCTAGCTAATGTTACAGCTGCTCATAAATGTTTACAACCCTCCCCGTCATGAGCACGAGCCTCTTGTCCATGAGATTATCCACTTGATTACCTGCCTGTTTTGTTTTTTTAAAAACCTGCCTGTTACGAGTTCGCACCAGAAGAGAAAAATAAACACAAAGACCAGCAGCTAAAAGTCTCATCTCTTTGCCCAAATGTTCTTCTTTTACTTCATTCATTGTTTAATGAATACAGTGACAGACAAATAAATACAGACAGAACAGTGGCTAAAAGGAGAGGAGCTGAAGAAAGGGTTGAGTGTGGAAAGTCAAAAGGAGCAGGTTTGAAGCAGGACTACAGTTGATCCCTCTGAACTCCTAAAAGTCCTAATTTCTACCTGATCCTACCGAGTATAACGGCGACTGGGTGCGTTTCAAAGATTAGCGACTCAAGTAAGAAGTCCCGTATGTGAACGATGTTGCAGGTTGAAGGGAAAAAAAACGAAGTGCGGGTCAGATAGGAGGGAAAATGCAGGAAAGAAAAGATGGTGCAAGAGAACCCTCACTCACAATCTGCCAGAGATAGCGGGAACATACTTAAATCATTAAAAATAATACAAAAATTGCCTCATTGCCTTTTGTTAGTTTTTACTTGAAAAAATACTTTTAAAAAGTAACAAATCAACAGAAAACAGAAGAGGTGGAAGTTTGAGCTCGACTTGAGGGAGGGTACATTCAAAATAAAACACAGAATTATGCACACATTCATTAAGCAAACTCCTAGAGATATTTCAAACATGCTCTCTCTTGTCTGTCGAGCTCTGACGTGAACATACAAATGACTTGGGGCTCGGGGGTTTTGTATTTATTGACTAAGGAGAAGATGGCAGAGGGGGTGCAGATGCTGGGCTGTCGATATTAAGACTTGTCTGCCGATTTCAGGAGGTTTTCTTTGCTCCTTCTCTTCACGTCCCAGTTGTAGACTCGCGCCATGTCTGAGGGGAGCAATGAGTTAAGGAACAGCAGCAGCAGAGTGACATTTTCATTTTATCACGTGCTGGAGGTGGACAGCATAATCATCCATCATATTTAACAGGCTACATTTCTGCTGAAACACTCATCCCTCACTAAAAAAATCCAGAATATACGAATATCCAAAAAGTTTAACTGCCGGACACAAGATGTCTCCAACTTCACTGTAAAGTCCATTCTCAGTGTATGAGCACTGGAGGCTTCAATTTTCAACAACACACTTGCTGAATATTGGTCCAGGATTGGCTTCCAAACTATTTGTGACGTCACAAATTATGCTCGTAGGCCCCGCCTCTTAAGATCAGATTTTCAGTGAGCACAGAGAAAATTTACACTTTCAGCAATGAATGTGAAAACAGCTTCGATCGACTAGTCCATTAGCTGATCGATCATGGCAGCTCTAAGACATTTTTATAGTGTACATTTTATGGAACCAATAATAAAAGCGGTGAAGACCACTTGTATTCTCACTCAGGAAAACAAATAAAACATACGAGTTTGTGAAAAAGTTCTATCGCGTTAAATCCGCAGGAAGCCCAACCTGGGTGGGCTACGTAGTCGAAGGATACTGACTTCAGTGGTGGTGAACTGGTCTCGCAGGAAATCCAGATCGTCCTCCAGTGTCTCTAGATTTCGAGACGCTGTGGACAGATTCTTCTCTAGGAGAGCTTGGGCTTCATCGATGTCGTACTCTAACATGACGTTAGCCTTCGGGGGTGAAATGTTGGGGGCAGGAAAAAAGATGTAAAGAGCACTCAAGTTACGGCTTTTACCCCCATGATAACACTTTGTTTCAAATAAATGACTAGACTGTCAAATACCCCACAACTGTCCTGTAAGTTTTCCATCTTTTTTTTATCCGTCTCTTTAAAAATACTCTCAGACATGGATTTTTGAAAAACCTATTTTAATCTGAGCTCTACTTACCCCTAACCATAGGCAGACTTTGTCAGTGGGCGGCACTGAGGCCTTGCAGTAAACACTGTCAGCCAATAGGAAGTGCGTCTCCATGGGTTCTGTGGTCTCCTGGGAATGCAAAAACATTACAGTACCACCACATTTCATGAATTACCCAATCCAGTGCCAGGCATTTACTTTTATTATAACTATAATAAATATATAGAAAGAGCCAATCTTCTTGCCGATGGTCTTTTTTCTTTTTTTGCTCATGTAGGTCGTGTAGACATCAGTATTAAATTAAAGTTAAAATCTCTGTCGTACATTTAACTAAGCCTGAAAATAACTATTACAATAATTGTTCAGGGTTTGACGCTAACTTTCCCACAAGGAGCTCATGTGCTTTCCCGTCTCATACAACCCTTGTGGCCATATGAGTTTTGATTTCTTGGTTTACGATGTTCACTTGAACGCACGGTGATAGATTTCAGATTTTATGAGATGCACCTGAATGTACCATGAAGTCTGTGTCCCAAACACAACATGGAAAAAATCGACCCGCATTTGGTGTTTGGCAGTGTACATGCACTCATTACGCAATGCCATATTCAGGAGCTACCTGTCATACCGATACTTTTATACTTTTTTTTGTAGTGTTGTTCACCTTTCTCTCACAGCAGTGTCCTCACAGAAAACTCTCGTGTGGAATTTTTTTGAATGATTATCAGAGATGAGCGGTATATGTTGTCAATTTTTACTCGCATACGGTGCTTCTAAATTATTTCTCAGGCTCGCACACGTCTATTTTTAGGGGCAAATGCGGGTGAAATGCCCGCAATGTCGAGCCCTGTTGTAGTCTGTGGTTTCTTTAGGATTCATACAATAAAATCAAATGTTTATTTACTTTATTTATTTATTTAAATAGATTTGGTTGCAGCCCATGAACCCATTAATTTAAGATTTTCTAAATAAAGTACTGAGTAATTTTCAGAGCAAAGGAATCTTAAGGCTCACCAGAAATACCTGGTCGATTTACTATCGACAGATATGAAAGTAATATTGTGATAGAAGCTTTTGCGATATCGTAATGTTGGGTGTGGTTTCATGAAGCTGATAGAGAAAGCATTTCTCAAGAGCCAAGAGGAGAATCTCTGCAGCTTTCATTACTTGAACAAAATCTCTGTAATGCAATAAACTGCAATGAATCCCCCCCATCTGAGTATTCACACACATCAATCAACAACAAATAACCACGGCTCTAAATTTGAATATGTACACCCACCACACCGGCATATCTTACAGCACAATATATTGATGTTATACATGTTTGGTACAACCAGCAGCCAGATTTACAGGTAAATTCTCAAGTGTTTTGAAAAAAAAACAGATTACAGTCCATTTTCACTAACATTTAGACGTGAGTTTACAAAGACGATACACACCTTTTTCTTCTGCATATGTCGTAGGATTTCTAGCGTCTGTGTGATTTGTGGGATCTGGCTCTTCAGCCTACACATCAAGAGAGGCGGTAAGGAAGGTATTAATTGTCATTACATGGTTACACAGCACAATGCAAGCCTTGTCATGTGTTTCAGCACAAAGGCAGTGATGTTTAATACTTAACCGTAGAGTTTTAAGCACAAGTAAGCATATTGCAAAAAAAAAAGAATCACCAGATTTACTTGTAAAAACAGTGTATTTAGACAACCTGAGATATTTTCTGTTTAGGCCTAATTAATCTTTTTCCCCAGGACGCTAAAATTGTTTTTGTTTTTTTGTAGAACTACAGACTTCTCTATAGTTTCACATTGTTTCACAGGTATTTCCAGATATAAAGAACAAAGCTCTTCATGTAACAAATCAACAAAATCATGTGAAAATCCAGTGACTCTTTCTTCTAACAGTATGAAGGCCATTCCCCTTTCAACGGTCGTTAAAGAACTAGTTGGTCTTCTACTACAGTTATTATTCAAGCAGTCCTGGCAGCACATGCAAAATCAAAAATTGTCCGGTGTCACAGAGACATGCTCCATTGGCACTTTATTTTATGTGAGAAAGCTCACATAAAACGGTGTTACCTGAGTTTCTTTTGAGACAGATTGAGCTCCATGTATTTATATTTCTGGTACTGTTCGTCCAGCTTTGTGAGCACCGCTTCTGCCGTCTCATTGCCTGGCTGCTTCATAAAAGAGTCGACATCCTCCTGTAAAATCCAGCAGAGGAGAGCCAAGACATTAAAGGCTGACCGATACTGAATGATATCGGAATTTGAGTCAAGAGGATTCAATTAAAATATGTTGGCTGGTGTTATTTTTTTTATTTTTAAAATAAGGATCCGACATAAAATCTTTGATGATGATTCCTTAAAATTGTTTTTAAAGAATTTTGAGAAAACAAACAAGTAAAATTGTCAGCACACTCTGGTGGATAAACTATGTTATTGCAACACTGATTTTCAGTGAACTCAACATAACTTTGACATTTCACAGCATTTTCCTGCAACTTATCAGCTGCCAAATAACCAACACAGAAAAAAAATATTTTCGATAAGAAGATATGAGTGAATAAGAGGACCCACACAATTTATCAGTCTGAATCTACATTGCCACCAAAATTAAAAGCCTACATCAGTAACTCCCAAAGCTTTTGGCTAGTGACTCCATATCTACTTAATCCTTCCTGTGGCTGCAAATAAGTATAACGTCAGAATTGAATAATCTGCTGTTTTGTTTTCAAATTGAATCGTTTCATTTATGAAATCAACTATCAAATTTGTTGTCAAACAGCTGTTGTGATCAACCAATTATTTGACTAATCGCATCAGCTCTATACTGTGCGGACATCATTTGAACCAAAGAGATTTTTTTTCATCTTAAGGACTGAAGTCACAAGAGAAAATTCTTTATTATTTCACACAGGGAACAAATAACTCAACAAGTAACTTTATTTGGTCAGAATTAAACTGTGTTAGGGAGAAAAATTAATCTCCCAACCATGGGTTGGAGTTGCAGTTATGGAACAGTATAAAAGCCATTCAGAACTTAAGTTTTGAGAGAGAAAAAAAACATTTATTAAATATTTAAGCTGTAAGTCACACATCAACCCTTCCGCTCAATGTGAAATTTGAAAACAACTGTCACCAATAGGCTTTTATTCTTCATATTAACACAACTCTATTTTCTCTGATGACCCTGGGTGGGGTGCTGATTTTTTTTTAGGTGAAAACTATTACACATTATGTGCTCAAGTGCTGAGAAAAACACTGCCACTGCTTTATTCCACGTGTGACTAAGCTAAATACATTGAGACTTATCTCAATCAAGCTGGGAACCACTGGCTTACCAGAGCAGCACTTGTATGATGTTAATCATTACATACTGGGTTCATTTTTGGTCCATGTAATGCAACAACCTGCGTGTTTAAACCAGCACGAAATCCAACCTGTACTTGGTGCAATGATAAATTGCGGCCGACAGCTTATACGCATTGTTGGACGGTGTTTTCTACAGCATTTATATGAACTAACAATTAATGAAAGGGGAGATGAGAGATGATGAGGCAGCTAACGCTATTTTAAACGACAGCAGACTCACTAGCAACCCATAGTTAGGATAACTGGCTAACGTGGACCCAACTAAAACACTTAAAGAGCATAAAGAGGAAAATAGGTAACACTGTAAATAAGAAGCAGCCAGCACACAGACAGTGTATGTCCATACATGGACGTGAGCAGCCGCCCAGCCTGCACACACAGCAGGATTGACTGAGTTAGCTCTCTTGCTAACTAGCTCGTAGCCAGAATGACGTGCCCACGCGCAGGCGCTACAACTGCAGACGTGTGTTTTCAACGGTGTATTCCCATAGTAGACACGGGATAAAGTGAGATATGTCAGGGTTTACCCACCACAAACACAGCTTCGGGGATCCCGAGGTGCTTTTTCTTTGTCGCCTGTACAGCATTGCTGTTGTCTATGGTCGCCGCCATCTTGGAGAGAGGCTACTCCTTCTTTCGTTACGTAGAAGTCTGGAGGAGAGAGGAGGCTCGGCTGCCTCTAGTGGCCACAGACTGCAACTGCTCCTACTACTACTACTACTATTTCCAGTACTGCTAGCCTACCGACAACTGCTAAACCTGCTACAGTAGGGTCCTTTTTTTCTTTTTTTTAGTTTTTGCTCAGTTTCTAGTTAATTTGGGGTATTTTACTAGTTTTTTCTTTTTATTTATTTTTTATTAGTGAAATAGCGTGAAAAAAGAGTGACATAGAGGACAAATAAGCTAAACATAACAGACAATAACAATAATAGATTAGATTCGAATGAAACATTAATAGTAGTTCCTAAAGCTACCTACAAAAATATAAAAAGTTTATAATCACAATAAAATTTTTAAAAAATGACATTTCTAAAAAATAAAAACTATTTAAGGTGAAGCGTGGATGATGAATCCAGGAGTCTCGCAGCCTGAGGAGGAAAAAAAAGCTGCTCCGTGGTCTGGTGGTACTGCAGCACATACTCCTGTGTCTTTTGCTAAACGGCAGCAGGGTGAACGGGCTGTGGCTGTGTGGGCGTTGTCTTTTAGTGTCCTTTGGGCCTTCTGTGCAGGCACCTCACCTCCCTGATATCACTGATGCTCTGTAGATGTGTAACGATGATGCTCTGGGAGGTTTTAATCAGCTGCTGCAGAGCCTTCCTGTCGTGGGCCGTGCACGGACTATACCAGTTTGTGATGTTTCTAGTCGGGATGCTTTCTACTGTTGCCCTGCAGAAGTTAACAGGAACTTGGCATGGGGATTTGGCATGGGGACAGGGCTGTGTGTCTTTGCCTCCTTTTTTCTAAAGTCAACCATTAGCTCGTTGGTTTTGTTGACGTTGAGCAGCAGATTGTTGTCTTTGTGAGACCACTTTGCAAGACCGTTGATTTCCTCCCGATTCACAAACAACTCTTGTGAGGAGCTCTTGTCCAACACTTGTGAGGAATAATACAACAGCTTAAAACAATTTCAGACATGTTGGATATTTCCAAATGTTTCAGTGGGATCTGTTTTGATTTTGCACTATGTACCTGTACTTGCTCACAGACAATTAAGTTGGATCGAATCAAATGTCCCAGATAACATTTGAATATTGAATATAATATAACTATTGATCTCAGGTGTAATGGAAATTCTTGTTTTATGTTTTCAATATGATGATGCTTTTGCTAGTATGAATAAAGTGAAGCTTTACTATAAGTCGGCCCAAACCAAAAACATGCCATATAGTGGGGAACTACACAAGTGACCGCCGTAGTGCCAAAAAGTGAACTTCCTCAAATGACCACTTGAAGCTGGCTTCAAAAGCGAGTCAATGCCCCGAAGTTAAAAGGCCCAAGTTAACAGCAGAAATAAACAGGTTTACAGGCTGGTACAAAACACAGTTTTGGTCTAAATGTCCTGTTCATGACAACTACAGGGGGTGAATTTTTATATAACTTACTCATTTAAATTATATTAAAGTGCCCCTCCAGTCAAAAATGGGTTTTTCTGCTTGTTCCTCCAGTCCTCAATAACCCACAAGGTTGTGATATGTAAATCAAACTTTTCTAGACTACACTGGATCCTAATAATGTTAGTTATGCAGACCTTATTTGCAAAATGAAAGTGACCAGTTGGGTCTAATCTGGATGAATCAGAAATATCGTAGCAAAGAGAGACGTCACATTAATGCGAGTGTACCGCTATCGCGCTTAGCCACAGCTAACAGATAACAGTTGTCCCCACATGACATTCAAGCTGAGTGTAACTCATACTGCAGCTTATCTCAGACTGTATGTTTCACTGATAAGGCTGTGTTGAAGCGTAACCAGTTCTCAAATCAATCATATTTCAGTTTTTCTCATCTGCTCCAACACATTTCTCCTCTCAGACGTTTTCAAAACAGTTCAACAGTGGTGGAGGAAGCATTCAGATCCTGTAAAGAAATGTTCCAAGTATAAAATTACTGTATTGTATAAATATATTCTATATTTGTTGTATAAATAAATTAATAAATTAATATTGTATGAAATGTTACATAAGTATAATGAAGAAAATGTACTTACAATAAAAGTAAAAGTACTCCATTCAGAAAAACCCACTGTTATACTATTATACTATATTACATCATTAGGTAATTAATTAATTGATTAATTAAAAGCAGGATTATACTGTTGCAGTTGAATGAGGTGAAGCTAATTTTGAACAATTTTGTAAAGGCCTGCAATTAATAATTATTCTCAGTCTGGATTAATCTGCTGATTGTTTTCTCTCTATTGTTTGGTTTGTAATAATTCTAGAGACAATTACCCAGAGCCTAAAGTGACACCTTCACAATGTTTGGTTTGGCCAAGCAACAGTCCAAACAGCAAAAAACAACAACACAATGATTCAAGTATTTCACAGGAAAAGCAGCGAATCTTCACATTTTGAAGTTGAAACGCTGAAATGTTTATTCATTTTAGCTGTCCTTGTGCATTTTCAGATATTTTGTTTGCAAAAGTCTTAATTTGTAAAGTAACTAGTAACTGAGCCTGTCAGATGAATGTAGTTCAGTTAAAAAAAAAAGTACAATGTAGTGGTGTAGAAGTTTAAAAAAAAAAAAAGTACCAGAGAATGCAAATACTCAAATGCCTCAGATTTGAACTCAAGTGCAGGACTTAAGTAAATGTGCTTAATTACATTCCACCACTGCAGTTCACACGCAGGACTAAACTGAGACTTGCAGCCAAAATGACACATTTTGTTTGAAAGTGGTGTAACACACAAAACATTTAAAAAAAATGCACACACACACACACACACAAAAAGTTTCTATCAAATGACATAACTTGATATTTTAGAGGTGGCTCAATGCCTGGTGATTCCAGTAAACAAGGTGGTGCAGGTCAGGCCCACATTTTCCTGAGAAATGTATCTATTCAGCACACATTCGCGTGACGACATATTAACGTCGGTCGAACAGCATAATAGCGGCAGCAGAGATCCTGTGGTTCACAGCTTTGGAGACGGAGCGAAGACAAGCGAAAAACCGTCTGCCTGCCATCCCAACACGAGTGATTGATCAACAGAGATGGGCAGGTTGAGTCTCTCAGTCGAAACAACGAAAGATGCAGTTCGATGACGTCGTGAAGTCTCTTGTGGAACAGTGTCAGAACAAAATGAAATTCTTGGGTAGAATGTTTTTTTTGGGGTTTTTTTTTTGCTTTAACATGTCTCACATTGCTTTAACCATCTCTGTCTGCATTCATGTGTCCATTATCGACTAAATGAGTGAACAAACTCACGCTCCTCTTTTGGTAGAAGTTGCTAATCTGAGGAAAACAGAAAGCGATCCGGAAGGAAGCGAAGGAAAGCTATTTCCACTTTAAATACGCTCAATCTCCCTGATACCTTAAGTATAAATTCAGTGAGAAGTTCAACCTACAAGGTGCCCTTTAAACAATGCGTGCACTGTGACGAAACACACGAGAAACAGAATATGCTTCGACAAAATAACACGATGAGGGTGTTTCGTTTTGTTTTAGGCACAAAGGTGATGTTCGCTGCAGTGGCAGACCATGGTGGGGATTTTGGACCCTACAAAGTACACAGAACTCTGGTTTTCAACAAAGAGATTACAAACAGCGGTGATGCCTATAATAGCACTTCAGGTAAATATATCGGGGAGTAAAGAAGCACATGTCATTAACAAACATTCAGTGACGTTATTGTATGCTATTTTAGTTCTGTAGTTCTAGTTTCTGCAAGGCAAAGCTGACATTCCTTACACTTTATGTATGACCTGTGAACAAGTGGGAACTTTTGCAATAGACTCAATTGAGTGGCATTTTCTGCAGGCATGTGAACCTCAGTTACACCCAAGCAATATAGTGATAAAAAAAAAAAGTACTAGTTTGATACAATAGTAGGATTTTTTTTTTCCCCTCCAGGCTTTTCAAAGCTTTCCGAAACATTTAGATTTGATGAATACTCTTTGGTTTTCCGCAGGCATCTTCAAAGCTCCCGTTGCAGGTTGTTATTTTTTTTCCTTCTTCTATCAAGCGGACAAAAGCCGTGCATCAGGGCTGTTTCTGATGAAGAACAGAGAGGTCATGGTCAAGACATTTGATGACAATCGAGCAGGCCCCGTGTTCACAGACAATGCAGGAAACACTGCATTCCTGAAGCTTCAGAAAGGGGACCAGGTGTCTGTCCGCCTGCCTGCAGGATGTCATGTTACGGCATCTGACAGAGTTACCACCTTTAGCGGCTTTCTGCTCCGTGAAATTTAAGAAATGACTCCAAAAGCCTGTACTCAATTAGGCATCTACTATATCACTATTAAAATTTTAAATTGGAATAAAACACATGCCATTAAAAAATAAAATATACCGTTAAAACATTAGTTTCACCAAACATTTCCCCCCCAACATGATAATGCTCTTGCTAATGTGAATAAATGTGTTGGGAAACTAAATACAAGAAAACTCATTATAATGGAGTTTAGCCTGGGAGGGGGGGGTTGAAACCTCTTCCTGCGTTTGTGTGTTCTGAGAATGTGAATTATATATCTACAAAACAATGTGATATACATATGTGTGGAGGGGTTTAAGGAGTAGTTGCAGGATGTTTGAGGTGTTGTACGTACAAAGGATAAGAGTGTGTATTAAGCCAAGAAAATGTCGTGGCCAAGTCAAGAAGGGTCCAATAACACCTGGAGCGAAATCATGTACATCCTGTTGTTGGCGACAGTAAATGTGTGTCATCTCAAAGTGGACCCACTGAGGAGAGACTGCCTCCACTCAGTCATACCTGTGTAATGCTGAGGGCTTTTGCTTGCAATCAATAAAAGAGCTACAGAGAATCTGAACATTGTTTCATCTGGTATTTGAGTATCAACTTTCAGATCAGTAGAGAACTTTAATATTATTTCTATTTTGTATTAATAATCAGAATCTACAAAGTAACTACAAACTAAAGTTATCAAATAAATGTACTGGAGTAAAAAATACGCTACTTGCCTCCAAACTAGTGGAATGTGCCTTGTACATAAAAAAAAAAAATATGGAAATACTCAGATAAAGTACTGGCACCTCCAAATATCAGCGTTCCAAATATCAGTTATTGGTCTCCTTGATTACTAATAATCGGTATCGGCCGATCCCCGTAGTGCAAAGACAAATAGTATGGTTGTAATAATTTAGAGATGGTAAAATGCAGGAAATAATAAGAAAATGAATCAACTTTAACTGTAGGAACATCTACCACCCCAGAGCGCTCACCACATGGAAATTTGTTGTCATCCATCTGGATGCAAAGATGTTAAGTTCCCAATTTTATTACAATTTTCTCACTGCTTGGACAAACAAAACCCATCAGTCATTGGAAATTTTGTTCTGAACGTCATCACATAAATTGACATTATACATCCACGATGTTTTTTCCTCTCGTTTAGAGAAAATATACTTTTTTTCATCTCCTAACATTTCCGAAAAGGGAAAACACAGGGAAATAATGGCGCCATAAGCACAAAAGAATCACATTGTTTTAACTTTCTTTTTTTTTTTTCCCCCCCTTCTCTGGAAGCTCCCACCAGCTCAGGTTTACATCCTCAGATGCACCCTTAGCTCTCAGCCTCTTTTTCAACTGTACGCAACAGAAAAGAGATGTTACATTGCAAAAAAATTTGTCATCCAACTTTAATTGCATGTGCGCGGAGGGCGATGCATGTGCCTGTATGACTGTTGGAATGTCTGTGCACTAAACATCAGGTACAATTAAATGACTAAGCTGTCATGAATTCCTCAAAGGTTAAATGTAAAAAAGTGGCAGTCTGGACTGACTCCATCACAGCTGGCTCTTTCACATCCACAAAGGAGTCGTCAGCAGTCAGCGTCAGTCTCACCAAGTGTTTCCTCCGTGGATCTGGAGTGTGGATCTTTTACACATAACTGAACATGTTGTACGTTCAAGCCCTTGCCGAGTAAGCTCACACAGTGTTGACAAAGCATCACTGTCAAATACATCTCTGTATTTTTCCCACTTAACCAGCAAAGACTGGTTTGCCAGAGATGAAAAGGGTAGCGAGGCAGAGACATTAGCATGTCAACAAAGTTTGTATTATTACGCCCAGTGCCTGTAAGGAGGAGGCAAAAGTTCTGCACTGAACATTTAAAGGAATAGTTGAACCTTTTGGGAAATATGCTAGCTAGAGCTGCTTCGCCCTGTTTCCAGTCTTTATGCTAAGCTAAGCTAACCCACTGCTAACTCTCTGCAAGAGTAAGCTTATTCCCTAAAATGACATGTTATTCTTTCAGTTAATGTCTTTAATGCAATAACTTTGTAAAAAGAAAAAGAAAAAAATGAAGTCATTTGTGAAACACATATTTCACCAGATTGTCAAATTCAAACCCTTTTGCTGATGGTAATTTATGGTAAAGTGGGTGGCGCTTTTTGCTTTCAACGTGAGGACCCTCTAATTTTGAAATTAAACTTTAAAGCACTTTGCACGTGTCTCTCGACGGCTACTGTTTTTCGTATGCGCGACAAACATACAATTCTTTAAATGCTCTTAGGTGGTTGGAGAGAACTGCATCGAAACAGCAGTTGTGGTTTATTCGCCAATCATAAGAACATTGTTTTTCACACACTTAAAGAGTAAGTTAAAGGAATAGTTTTCCTCAATTTCTTTGTTTTCTTGCAGAGAGTTAGATGAGAAACTTCATAACCACTCTCATGATTGTACGCCAAATATGATCCAGCAGCTGGTTAGCTTAGCACGGGGAAAAACACCTAGCCTGGCTCTGTCCAAAGGTAATGTATTCCTGACATGGTTTCAGCAGAAAATAATAATAATAACCACATTAAAATCCTCATATGAACATGTCTCCTACTGAACTGTAATGTCCATTGTCAGTGTATGTGCGAGTACCTCGGTAGCTTGATTGACAATAAGTTGAATTTTAACTCCAACATAGACATGCTTTGCAAAAAAGGTCCAGCAGCGACGTGATGTCACAAATCATGCTTGCAGGCCCCGCCTCTTAAAATCAGATTTTCATTGAGCGCAGAGAAAACCGACACTTTCAGCAATGAATGTGAAAAACAGCCTTATGGTGTCAGACTCTGCACACGCATAATTCTACACAGCGAAGCTTAAACATTCAGCTGGAGGAACGAGAAGAAAAACACATTTTTTTTGACTGGAGGGGGACTTTAAATAACAACAAGACACATGAATTACTAACATGCAAATAGTTTATTAAATAATTTTATTTGTAATTGTGTTACGTTTTGCTTTTATTTGAGTTCAATCCATTGCAAATCAATACAAATAGCCCGGTATAACATGTTGAAATTAAACTGGGCACGCATCATGATATTGAGTGTATTTCAAGAGGCAGAAAAAAAACATTAAAATCTTTACTGATTGATTACTATTGGGACGATAGGCTTACTTTCTACAGGAAAATCCTTTAGGGAGCAATTTGGATTATTTAAGCAGCTGCTGGTGTTTTAGTGTTCTGATTGTGGTTGGCTGTGTTTTATCAAAGTACAAAGGTTTAAAGATTTTGTCTGCGAGTGTATGATGTTGACCTGGTGTGAGCTGTATTTTAATTTAATGTGGATTCATTCATTACTGAACCCTGACCCGATCAGGGCTGGTTAGTGGTCCAGTCTTGTTGCTGTGTTGGTGCTCTGTGTGTCATTCCTGGACTGGTAGAAGTGTTGACACTTCTACAATCCAATACAAAATCATCAGCAACTATAAAACTTTTTGTTTTTGGGGGTAAAAAGCTCAAGGCCGTGACACCTTGTGGAGCGTGGGACATTACAATCTTTGAGAAGTGCTAGAGATACCTTCTACAAGTAAGTCAGAGGCTCATCCTCAAGTCTCATGATTAACATCTGTGATAACCAATGGTGCTGTATTCTTCCCTTCATCGCAAACACCCGGGCTGAAGAAGGGGAAGACCCTCTCAGAGAACAGACACCTGGTGAAGGTGTAGATGTGAGACCTGTCCTCCACGTTAAAGAATGACACAGTCCCCGCCTCGTGATCCGTAAACACTCCGACAACCTGCGGCTTCTCCTTGAGGCAAAGAAGGACAGAAGGCGAGTCCAACGCCCGGTACTCATTCCCGCTCCTCAGCCGCACCGTCCAGTAGCCATTCTCCGGCTTGGAGGTGATCATCCCCTTCCTGTTGACAGACTCTTTGACCACTCCCAGGTCCCAGAAGGTCTTTGCCCCCACTGCAACCTGATTGACGACGCAAGAGAACATGACAAATTGAGTATGGAAACTTGAGCATAAACACTTCAAAGTGATTTGAATGCTATTCGGTGCTTTAGCTCATGGTCACTGTGATTTAGAATCCATTATTAAACAAGACCTGGAAGTAGAACCTCCCGGACAGGAAGCCTCTCTTGCCCACGACACAGATGACGGGGTCGAAGCGTTGGGGGTGGTCAGGCACGATGTGCAGCAGCTCGCCGCGACCCGCCTGCTTACCGTCAGCTGAGAGGACGATGTTTGGGTGGGCGGTGTCCGGGTCTAAAACCACGTCAACTAGGGAGATAACATGGAGAGAGACAGCATGGATGTGAATCATAAATAAACTGAGATTGAAAGAGATTCTGGGGCTAACTGGACACTCCAATGCCCGCTTAACTCCCATGGGACAATCCTGGTGAAAGATTAGCGCAGTCTATATGTTGCTTTTAGCCTAACTACGTCAGGGTCAGGTCAGTGGCAAGGAGGAGTATTTGCCCGCGTTTCTGCTGCAAAAAAAAAAATCGGAACTTTTCAAATCATACCAAACACACACAATTACGTTGAGTGAGGTCTTACCTGCATATTTCTGCATCCGTTTCATCTCTGCCAGGACAAATAAAAATGTATGTATTAGTGGATGCAGTTTCAATCAGACGTTTTAGTTAGCAAATATGAAAGAAAACTGTAACGGCACATGCAATCTGTGGCAATGCTCTATCCAGACAGGACCTTCCTCCTTCACACTGTCCAGTTCATTCAGCAGGGTGTTGTTCACTTTAGACAGCGCTCGCCTCACCGTCCCCACACAGAGATCAGGGTGGACGCCGATCTCCATCCATTCCCTGGTGGGCGGAGGTGTCGTAAGAGAGGGCGACCTCTACAAAGCGGGAACACAGAGAAGAAGAAAAGAACTACCATGTGTGTGGCATTTCCATGTCCTGTAGAGTTTAACTGATATAAGATTCCTAAAACTACTACCAACATTTTTTTTTGTCACAAAGAATATTCTTTCAGCCGTCTTTAGAGCGAAACTTTATCAATTTGTTGCCATCCAGCCGCCACTTCAGTTTCAAAACCATTGAAAGATGGACGACGCGTCTCCACTTCCTCCGACTGTACAAAACTGAAGACAAAACATCCCGGCTACCTTGCGCTGGTGACATCATTTGGGTCTGCACAGGAGTGATCAGAAATACGGTGCCACGGTATCAAGTTCCCGCTCATACACCGGCCCGCTCAATCACGTGCAGGGCTCAGCTGTCAATCATGATGTTACACCCCCTTTTTATAGCATCAAACTGCATCAGCATAAGAACTACCTAAAATGCTAGAAACCATATTTGGGGGAAAATTATTTGACGTGTGCTTTGAGTTTTATTTTTTTACCTGCTAACATGGAGGGGGAGGGGTTTATGACCTATACTGAACCAGTCACCAGGGGGCGATCAAGATGTTTTTGGTTTTACTTTAGGGGAGATGTCATGTCGTCCATGACATGACGTGGGCAAATACTTCTTTAACATACAACTACAAATATTAAGTGTTTGGTGTCCTCCAGAAATGTCTTTATTATGTTTTTGTTTTTTAAACTGGAACTGGCTGCAAAACAAGAAATTAGAAATTTGACCAAAAGCCCTGTTGAAAATTGAAAAACCACAGTTTAAGGTTAACCTGTAAGAGGCGCAGATGATCCTCACTGTTCGTCAGCTCCTCCAGCTCAGTGTTTCTCCTCTGCAGTTCACTGATTTCCTGCTGCAGCTCGTTGATGAGCTCCTCTGACCTCCTCTCCGCTGCTTTCTGCTTCTCCGTGATCTCTGCGTTGACTTCGGCTCGTCTCTCCTCGACGGAGCGAATCACAGACGCGAAGAGACGGTCGCTCTCCTTCGTCTCCTTCTCTGCACTCATCTGGACGGGGAGAAAACAAATGTATGGAAAATGAATAAAACTATACTTTAAAACTAGTTCCTTTAACTTGCCGTGCTTCAAAAACAAAAAAATCTAATGTTTAATGATGAATTCATGTGTTAATATGCTGGAAATACTGGAAATATCTTGCCATGATGTTGCATCACTACATTCGTCTTTCAAAGAGAGAACTGATTATGCTTGCAGCCTAGTCATGTTTTACTGATTTGAAGCCGTGTGTCACGCTTCTAAAAGTCACCTGTTCAAATCTGAGGGTTTCCATTGTAATAGTTTTTTACTCCAGCGGGTAGTTTTTATGGGGGACATTAGTAATTTTCTAAACGCCTCATTGTGGCTCTCAATTATAGGCATTTAACTGAATTCAAACAAGACAGATGACAAACAATCCAAATGCTTTGTGACAGGGATTAACATTTCCATCCGGACTCACCGCGCTGAGTTTCAGACAGTTTTTGATCTCCTCCACTTTATTCAGTCGTTCCTGGATCATCTGCTGAAAATCTTCCACAGTCTTCTTCATTTGGACCTAAACAGGTTAAACCGAAAATGACTTTTGTGTTCCTAATCTTCGCACAGTATGACATATTTTTCATTTTCATTACCTCAAGACAAGCACCTTTTCAATACAAAGCATACTGTACCTTCCTCTTCCCACTCTCGTCTTCTATTGTAACGGCCCGGTGTTCTTTGTGCTCCGTCTCGGTGCAGAACTGGCACACGCACTTCTGCTCGTCCCTGCAGAACATCTCCAGCAGCCTCTCGTGCTTCTTACACATCCTGTCCTGCAGGTTCTTCACCGGCGCGATCAGCTTGTGGAGCTTCAAGGTGGCGACTCTCTGGTGAGGCTCCAGATGGGTTTCACAGTACGAGGTCAGACAGACCAGGCAGGACTTCAGGGCCTTCACCTGCATGGACGTCGCAGCGCAGACATCACACACCACCTCGCCCGCCTTGGCTGCGGACAGCGGTGAAGCCGACGAACAGACTGATATCTTCCTAAATGTGTCTGCCAGCTCTTTAAAGGCTGTGTTGATGCTTATTTCAGGCCGGGTGTTGAATGATTTATTACAGGTGGGGCACTGGCAGACTTCACTGCTGCCCCACAAATTCTGGATGCAGGCCTGGCAGAAGTTGTGTCCGCAGGGAGTGGTGACCGGGTCGGTGAACACTTGCTGACAGATGGTGCACTGGAACTGTTTTTCTGGTAACATGTTACCTGAGAAGGCCATTGTCTGCAGAACAATAAAAAAATAAAGAGGAAGTGATCAGTTGCTGAGGAAGATATTTGATAGAGGAAGTGCATACAAAGATTAATATCCACAGAACAAATAGAAAAGCACAGTCAGGGGTAGAAAGAGGCCTGAACTTCAATAACGTATTAAAATTATTATAAATTATCTAGAAAAAAAAGGTGATATTTAGGCTACTTGTTTTTGTGATAACCCACCTACCAACACTGCTAAAACAACATACAGTATTAAAAAAAAACCAATTGATTATAACTATTAAACCCAATTATTCCCTCTTATACTTAAAAAGAGAAATAGTCATTTAAGGCCTTATACAGATCTTATGCCTGCCCTGATTGTTGGAACACACTACACCACATCTCATCATGGAAATATGGTTTATACAACTTAATTAGTGGTTCAAACTAGGCTGCTTAGAAGAAAAACAAGCTCCCCATAGCACAAAATTGAAGCTGGTTATGACAAGATAAAGAAAATAGCAACTTTTAAACCCTTTAGACCACGCTAAATGTTGTGACATTTCAAAAACAGCAATCCACTTCTTTTTCACAACAGAAGAGATCGTATTTTTAGCTCTTGCTGCATATTGCTCATACTTACAGCTACTTCTCTTTGGTGAAGCTGGTCAGCCGACTTTCCTCTATGAGGGTTGAGCAAGTGACTCCGCTACTGTATGAATGAGTATGGGAACAGTACAGGGCTAGCACACAGGAAAATGTAACGTCAACACAGTTATTCATCAGCCCGGCCCTCCCTCTCCTGTGCGCAGCGCTGTAGTTTCTCTGTCTGTCTGCTATACTGTAACTATCTTATCTTAAAATACCAACATTGGTGGCACAAACTACTATTAGTTGCTCTATCAGTCAGATTATGCTTGTTGTGGCAAGATGTGTGGATGTGTGTGCGCATATGTGGTCATGGGAATACATAACAGTGGCTCTCACACAGGGAAGGAGTGTGTTTGCTTCATGGGTGTGGTGTTTGAGTTCAATGGTTGACATTTTCCACTCACAACACACCTAAACTATATACTGGTTACACCAGCCAGACATGAGGAATGCTGCAGCTCTGCATTGCATTGCAAATATGCTGCTGCGAGGGCATGGTTATAATGATATACTGTAGTTTTATATTTTTTAATGAAGCAGGAGTGTTTGTTTTACACTCACTTTGCCTGTCAGATGGTGTCTGGAACCAGACCAGTTGGCGTACATTGGTGGCATTTCCAGATTAGAGATCATGTGACTTGTGATAGGACCTTTTATGAGGTCACAAAGTACAAACAGGATGTGCAATAAGCTGACTTTAGTGGCTGATGGAAAATACACATTTAAGCCCCGATCGTGCGTGCTTTACTAATGGAGTGACACCTGCAAGCTGCACCCTCCCCAATCATCTACCAAACACACCCTCCCAATTTACCTATTTAAGCTGCGAAAATTTCCCATCTCTCCCTCTGCCCGGTCAGTGCCACTACAGCCCTGCATAAGTATTGCTACCTGGTCTTTCAGCCCCACCACCACTCTAGAATCCCCCCCCCCCCCCTGCAGGCTCCGGCTATAGGGGATCAAGATGTTTGCTAATTCACTATATCATATAGTGAATATATTGCTATTACATATAGCAATATCGCTATATGTAAACATGTGTGCGGGGAGTGATGAAGTCTGTGTTCTGCTGCTGTAATAAACATTCATATTTACATAAATACCAACGAGCTGGCATGACTAGAAAGCTAGAAACTGATTAACATGTATAGAAATTTCCATTTGATGTAATGGTGCAGTGAAAAAGAACATAGCAAATAGGCTTTGATGTTTATGTATTTTGCTTCAATAAAGAGTTGGACAAAGCACATGTTTATAAAGTAGTTAAACTGTATTTTTTTTTACTGTTAAAATGTATAATTTTGTTTTTGCCCTCTGCAGAGAGACATGTCAGCAATGTTTTTATTTTACAGGGTGAAATGCACATCGATGAACATGCTGTAACTGTAAATGTGTCTGTTCTGGCCAAAGGGCTAAGACTGATCTCTGGTACTTGAGAGAGAAGTTAATACTCTTTGTTAAGGTTTTTGCATTTTAAAAAACCCCAAAAACGATTGAGCTGATTGTGCATAATCGCTTAGAATCGCATGTTGTTTAAGCAAAGAAGTATGCTCTAACAATTGAGACCTGCACACAAACTACAAACTGATTGGCCTTTTTTTTTTGTTGTCAACCAACATGTCAACAGCCCTGATGAGGAAAATTAACTATCACAGTTGGCTATAACCTCAGGCTGTGTGTTGTCTTAGTCATGTGACTAATCATATTCCGTTGTGTCCCAGTCTTTCGAATAGGAAGAATATTCATATTCTATGTGTTGAGCCTCAACCCTTATGAAGACAGATTTTTTTTTTAATCATATCTGACAACTTCACAGTTCTAAAATAAATTCATTATTTTCTTGGCGAACCAAATTTCTACCTGTATAAACCATCATGAACTTTGTATGCAACTATTCACATCAAATACATCGTATTTCTCTAATGCCTCTAACCGCGTTCAGTTTCAAACAGTCCTGTTCATTCTGTAAAAGAAAATGCTCAATACATCCATATTTGAAAATACAGGAGAGACTTTGAGAGGCTGATAAATGTATAATTAAAATTTATAAAGTAGTTGTTTTGTTTTGTTTTAAAAACTGTTTTTGTCCTTGGGCTGAAAGTACGTTTTTGTGCACACGTTATGTAAGACATCTACGGTGCCTTGTGTGTGTAAATTGTACGTCTGCGTTTGTTGTTATTGAAGCTGTTTTATAATTTTGTTAGAACTTTATGAATCCCATCACCTTGGTCTCTGTGGTCACTAAAGTGTCCACCTCATAGTGTATATTTTACCTGCTATACACCAGGTAAAATGCCACAGCTGTCAGTCAGCTTTAACAGCTGTAGAGACTTCTGATGGAGTTTGTGTTTGCACATGTGCACTGTGATGACACTAATAAAGACAGTTATCAGTGCAGAGCAGCAGTGTTTTCTCTCCTAACAGCTGCACATGAACAACAAGCTGCAGTCTGTATTTATGCTGCGTCCTGCTCAGAGGCACAGGAACTTTTTTCTACTGGCAGAATTTATTTTCGATTATTTATTTGCCATTTGCATCTGTATTCATTCTGATTGAATTAAATTAAATAACTTCAAATATGATTATGATCACTTTTTAATGGTGGACATTATTTATTCGGGTAAATGTTTCAGGGAAAATGGGAGTTACGTAGGCCGAACTATCAAACCCGACGCTCAGGACTTATCAGCCTCACATGTGACTGAATGGAAATGACGATAAATGATGTAAAAGGTCTCTTGCTGACAGACAGACTCTCTTCTCTGACTTTAACTGTTTCCATAATAAAAGTTAATGGGGGAAATAAAAGATCATGAAAAGAAAAATCTTTCTAATAAATAAAGAAAGTTCAGGTCCTTCCTTGTTCAGAACTACAATTAACACAGATGTTTAACTAGATGGTGACCCGGAAAACAAACAAAATCTAAAACTCGTGTGATAAACTTGAGTTTAATGTTATCTGTCTTCACTCCTGAATGAAACTCCAGTGATGTTGTGATGTATCGGATCAGTCTGTTTAGCTGCAGAAAATAAAATGAATAAAAAATACAATCCAATAAGGGAACATGTCTGTCTGTAAAAACACTTCTTTGAAGGGTCCTCTCGGAGATCCCCCCCTCGCTCCTCGGAGCGGAAATAAGAGCTTTGGGACGGAGTGCAAGATCGCGAAGCAAAACAACTCGAGGAGCGAGGATATGTCAAATAAGGGAATTGGGATGTACCCATGATTGCCCTTCAAATGAACTCTGAACAATGACATATGCGCAGTATGTACGTATGTATTATGTTGTTGTTGAGTTAAAAATGTTTCCCATTAAACGTACTTTTTACATAATCGCATATCAAATGTGGAGCAACATCATGGAATGCAAGTGCATCTTTTGTATGAAGGCCTTTTGTACTGCACATTATTTTTATTGGCATTTTTAAAAATGCATTTAATAGCGTGCAAACAGCAACCTCAACCATAACTGAAGTGTTAAACGGATGAAATAAATCAATTAAATAAATCTGTAAGCATTTCCTGAGATGTCATGAGTGCTCCACTAGGTGGCTGTAAAGTACAAGGGAAGCAAGCACCTGTCTGTCTCTAATGCCCCTAACTGCCTTACGTTTATGACTACATGCAAAGTATAAGGTTGTAGAAGGTAAACTTACAGACTATGATGTAGCATATAATAATGTAGAGCAGGTATGGCTAAAAAAAAAGAAAAAAGAAAGGGCCACATTACACCACCCGCAAAGCCCTTATACAGGACGAACACAAACATTTATTTATAAAGTGCAAATAAAGTGCGCAAATTTAAAGGATATTTGAACAAAAACTGACAAAAACACTGACAATAGTTTAAGTGCACCCTAGTTGACATTGGGATATTTCTCCAATAGCACCTTCCATCGGGACAGATGTCAATCTGCCCTTCTTATAGTAAATTTTTTTTATTTTGAGCTAACCAGAGAAACCAGAGTTTACTGTTGTAGAAGTCCAAGACGATCCCTAAAATCCTACCCGACAAGCATAACTTACCTGAAACGACCCCAGGACGATGAGACCTGATCCAAACAGTTGACGAATTGCAGACTGAAATAGAATGAGAAAACCGATGATACACCACTGACCAACAGGAACATAGATATTAGGCAATTCTGCAGAACCTGGGGCTATTTTAAGTAACAACACCTTCGTTACGTCCAGTGACAAACTTTTTGGTTTCTCAGATTTGCGTGAGTTCAGGCAGGCCATGGAAGTCAAGCTCAGCTGACAATCTCAGCCAAATCAGCTGATGTCAAAGCCGGCCAGCTGATGGCTCAGCTGGTTCATTTCTATGCATCCAATTGGCAAATCTCATACAGGACGTGCTATTTTTAGCTGCTTTGGCCTGCCTACTCTTCCTGCTTCCCCTGCAAGCTGCCTTCCACCCCAACTCCTGTTGTCATTGATGCCTGCTCTGTTCTCTACCCCAGGGGGTATTTGCTGCTCAGCTCCCTGCCTTAGCCTTTCCATGTAGGTACATGGAAGGGCAGGGAGGTGTGCTCTCCCTGCTTTAGGCTTTCCATGTAGGCAGTGAGCCATAACTCCAAATATAACTTACTGTAAATGGGAAGTTTCTTTGACTATAGGGGTCCCGACTGGACTACAGTATGATTAAGGTTTGGGGAAAGATCATGGGTATTTCAAAAAAAAAAAAAAAAAAAAGAATGATAGTGGTTATGGATAATAAAAGGCAAATGTTAATTACAGGTCTGTGATGATATGCGAATTCTGGTCTCCTGCATGAAATCAGACAAATTACATGCCTGTCTGCCATCAACAACAACAACAAAAAATACTTAAAACTGAGTTTCAACTCAAAAACACATTTGATAACAATGTGACCATGCTTCTGCATATGAGTCATTGTCAGGAATATGTTAACTCAGGTCTTTTTTTGTGTTTTTATGCTGTGCATAAGACCTGTGCAAATGTTTTTTTTTCTAATGAAGACAATTATATCAATAAATGAGAGTCACCTGGCATAACTTAAGCGCTCACGGGCTACAGTCATATGAGGTCTGAGGTATGATGTCCGTCTTCTTGCAGTGTGTCACAGAGAAGATGATGGGAGGTTAATTACAAACTACTCCACCCAGGGATAAATGGCTGCTCAGTCAGGATGCTTATCTTAAATCTACATGTCCATTAATCCAACATCAGACTGTCAGGACTATTCAGTAACCGCGGCATGAGCCCAAAAACTGACTAGCAAACTTCGGTACAAATAAATCTGGAAGCATTGATTCAGTTACAAAAAAAAAAAATTCAAGAAAAGCTTAGTGATGAGCGGTGACGTTTCTGTTTGTTTACGATGAGGTGACACGTGTTTGAGTGAAAACTTATTCTAAATTTAGATCACACCACATGTTCATTATAGTCTTAAACATTTCTCACAGACAAAACTCATTCTTCTAATGCTCTGCCCTAAAATGCCATCCCTTAACTGGAAATCACCCGTGAACCCAGGCACCTGCAGTACATTTGATACTTGCTCACTTTGTCGACAGGAGCAGCTGGCGGTGGACGCCAGCTGATCTGTAATATGGTGAAGGTTACGGAGGAGAACCAGAATTACCTGTTTAACTCTATTTGACAGATGGGAGGAACTTTTAACTCCTTTTCGCAACTCTTCTCCGCTGTAGCAAGAGCCGGTTTTGACCCAATTCACCCAGCTGCTGTCAACACATCTATTAAGGAGTATCCGTCTGTCGAGCCACACAGGTAAGGATTTTTTTTATACTAAGCAGTTTGTGTAGAGTAAGAACAATGAGATATCAGTAGCCTCTGCTTCAAGATAAACTAATTATTGCCCTGAATGTAAACAAGGTCAGTAACGCTGTTCCGAAAGGAAAATGCTCTGTGGTCAAACAGTCAAGGTGTGCATGATGGAAACTGCATGTAACATTTACCGAAAAAGGCACATCATTAGCATTTTGTGAATTTTGTATTGTTATGGCCCTGCTCTGACACAATAAAACAAATAAAGGAAGCACACATAAGGAAATACGAATTTTATGAATTAAACCAGAGAAATTTTCTTTAACAGATCAAGTTTAAGGTAACAAAAATTGACAAATGACAAACCAAACATACTGACAAATAAACTAGGTCAAAGAAATGTTGCAATGTGGTGCCAAAGACGAGGGAGCCACACAACTACCGGGGTTGGGCGGCCTTTTATGGAACTGGGAGGCAGTGGCCAGCTGCCTTCAATTCCTTGATGACTTCCAGCTTCATTCAGGGATCATCAACACTAAAAGACAAACACAAACAGCACAACACAACAAGCCCTGACGGAGGCCCTCAGGCCGTCACAATATGATGCACCAACCTTTAAGTTAAAACAAAAATACAATTTTACCCAGCGTACAGGTACAAATAAATCTGTACAGGACCAGAAATGCACCAAACATTGTTGTTTTTGAAATCTGTATTTAACAAACTCAGATTTAAATTTGATGCTTTTATTTGTGTATCAGTGATTTAAAAACGGAGGGCACATACATTGGGAAGAAGTATTGCTGTGTCAGATTCAAAACTATAATATTGCAATCACTTGGGACATTCTGGTACTCCTACGTCTAATAAATATTCTCTGAACTGTTTATTTGTTTTCACCTGTGCAGCAACACTGTGCTTCACTATGAGATCTCACATTTTTATCTCAACAAATCAAAACCTGGCCTAAGAGTCTGCATGCAAAGCACTGTCATTAAGAAAACCCTTTCTGGTTAATGACTAAAGCTGTGCAAATGTGTATTAATTACAGCCCAGTCTCATGTCAGAACATGTAAATAGACCTGCCAATCCACTAGAGGATAAAGCTCTCTGGCCACATAAAAAAAGAGAATACAGGAAGTAACTGTTTCTGGTTTCTCAAAACAGGTTTAATACATTTGACGTGCAAAGATATGAGCTGTAGGATTTCTATTTTTTTGCGTTTTGCCTAACCCTAACTTGGTAGTCATCATCCCTCTAACCTAGTTAATAACTTTTTCACTGAAGGTCGGGTCACGTCTGACCTGATGTCTACGTGGGGGTTTTCAGAGCTGAACACACCAGTCTTGGTCCCAACTCGATCCAACCTTCCATTCCCGAGATACAGACTTTGCGCCTAACCCTTTCTATATCTCGGGAATGGAAGGTCGGACAGACTGGAGGTTGTTACAAATGGAAAGCTCGTCCCCAAAAATGTGGGGGTAGGACTTGGTTCCAGGTCTCTACCACCTTCAGAACAAAAGTTATGACCCAGAAACTGTAACCCTAACCCAACCCTAACCCTAACCCCTTTAACCTCAACCTACTCTAACCCTAACCCTAACTTGGGAGTTATTATCCCTATAACCTAGTTAATAACTTTTTCCCTGAAGGTCGTAGAGACATGGAACCAACTCCTACCCCCCATTTTTGTGGACGAGCTTTCCATTGGTACCACCCTCAAGTCTGTCCGACTTGGTTCCAGGTCTCTACAACCTTCAGAACAAAAGTTATGACCTCGGGTATCATCCCATATATGATACCAGGCGCGGTTCGGGTACTTCCGGTCGTCGGAGGGTAACTGTAAACCCTAACCCTAACCCTAACCCTTGAACCTCCCAAGTTTAGTCTCTGAAGAACCTCAAATACAAATGGATGGTTGCAAATGTCATTTTAAGATGTCAAAACAGGAAAGTCACAGGCGTATTGATTTGTTTTTATTATTGTTGTCATATTTCTATAGTTTTATCTGTATGATGAGCTTGTGTTGACTACCAATCTATATAGGAGTATCTGCAGTCTTAAGCCGATTTTTCTGCACATAATATTTAACAGTTTATTTCATTTCAAATTGAAAATTACGTTTGGGATGAAATCTGTGTAGAAATCTAGTGCTTTTGTCAACTCTGGCTAGATCCAATGTTTTTCCACCATTTTCTAATGATGGATACGACTACCCTGGTCTCGACTATTAAGCAAATGTACTGTAGATTTTATTTACTTCCTTCCTTAACAAGTATAGGTTAAAATCAAAATGCAAAGGGTTGAGAGAATTCTTTTCAAAGGCATTTTTACGTTATAATATGTAGTACAAGAAATCCACACTTTTGCATATGCATGTCTAAGTAAAATAATGATTATGTCAGTTTCAGTCAGAAACATGGCCTCTACATTGTCCGAGGAACAGTTTCAGTGCAGCATCTGCCTGGATATCTTCAACAACCCCGTCTCCATTCCATGTGGGCACAATTTCTGCCTGGGATGCATCAAACGCTTCTGGGATATGAGACATAAGTGGCCGTGTCCGCTGTGCCAAGAGGCCTTTAAAAACCGACCAGAACTCAGGATCAATGTAGGCTTAAAAGACATCACTGAGCAATTTAAAAGGTCTGTTGATACTGTAACTTTGTCTTTAAATATTTCTAAACAATATCTTGCAAAATTAAATGCAAACACGTTTTAAAGCATTCATTTTCATGTCTGACTTAAATTAACCACATTTGTATTTAATTGAAAGGTCTCTCAAGGAAAAGCCAAACTACAAGCCAACTCCCCAAAAGAGAAATATCCCGAGACAGTCTTCTAAGTTTGATGATGTTCCCTGTGACATCTGCCAGGGGAACAAGTCAACAGCGGTCAAGTCCTGCCTCGTCTGCCGGCAGTCTTACTGTGAAGTTCACCTGAAACCTCATCTGAGGGATCAATCGAAGACAACGCACATGCTGACCGATCCAGGCACCTTCGTCACCAGTCACCTCTGCAAAAATCACAAGAAGCTCCTGGAGAAGTTTTGCAAGACGGACAAGACACCTGTTTGTGCGAAGTGCATAGCGAGGGAGCACAAACACCATGAGATTGTCCCCATGGAGAACGAGAGCAGAAAGATCAGGGTGAGGAGAAGAGGTTTATTTTAATCTAATGATCGACTTCTATCTTTTACGCTGAGATTTTATAATCATGCATGTTTCATCTGGTTTAATTTTATGTTTATTTTATCATGCAATACCACTTTATTCATGCTGCTGTATAATTTCTGCCTGTCCAAATTATTAGAATTTATTTTGTCACTCTAATGCATTACAGTGCTCTTGATGCTGTGTTTGCCTTCAACACTTTACAGTCTGAGATGCAGAAGACCGAAACAGACTTTCAACAGATGATCCAGACCAGAATCAGAAAGTTTGAGGAGATCAAGGCGTCAGTGAAGTTGAGCAAAGTATGTGTTTTACTTGATTGTTGTTTTTTTTAAATTAGAAACAATTACCTGACAGAAACGTATATGTCTTGTATGCTCCTTTACCTGTATATGCTCTCGCAATTTCCATTTCAGAGTGCTCAAACCTTGTAATTAATCACGCAATTTGCCACCAAGTTTAGTAGGAGCAAAAGATGAAGCACTCAAAAGATTACAACAGTGCTTTTTATGATACTTTTATCAGCCCAGCAATGTGGCTGCAGGGCATGGATGGCAGTGTCAGTCAGTGGGTAGTGATTAGCAAATGTTAGCATGCTAACATGCTAATATGGTGAACATGAAAATATTGTATCTGCTTAACATCAGCATGTTAGAATTGTTTTGACGATGTTAGCATGCTGGCGTTAGCATTCAGCCAGCGCCATGGCTGTAGACCCTTGGTCTTGTTGATATAACCACCAAGATCCCTAAAGCTATGTTGGTGAACTTGAGGAAAGTCTCCTATTTTATAACATTTTTATGAACCAAAAATGTCATTAACCCAACCAAGGGATGAACTTTAAGTACTTTCTGTCCTCAAATCCAATATTTTTTTCTGAAAACTGCCTGGATAACTGAATTCATGGATTTTGTTTTAAGTTGTGAAAGGGCCTGGGAATTTAATTGACTGTTTTTAGATGCTGAAAGACTGAGCAGTGGGCACTGTTTGAAATGATGGTCCAGACCAAAAGCTGTTCTTTCATGCAACCTCATTCGGCACGGGGTGCTAATTTGTAACAATCTTACGGTATATTGACATTGATTTATGGATATCTGCAGATAAATAAAGAGAGGGAAATACAGACAAGTGCTCAGGTTGTCGCCATGGTGAGAAGCGCCATTGAGAGAAACCAGGCTTTGCTCGCGGATGAGATCGAGCAGAAGCAGGAAGCAGCAGAGAGGAGAGCGGACGAGTGTCTCAAAGAGCTCCAGCAGGAGATCGATGAACTGCAGAGGAGACGCAGCGAGCTGCAGCATCTGGAGCAAGCTGAGGACCCTCTTCATCTCATACAGGTTAACAAGACACTAAAATGCCCTCTATTCATGTTTTCCTCTACCTTAGATTGTTTATACCAAAGATACATTATATTAAATAATTTAATAAATACAAACACAATCCCTGATAAGACTTAATCATAGACATAAATAAAAATGTGTTTTTGCACAAGCAATGTGTGTCACTGTCGTTCTGTTGTACTGTAGAGTGTCCCCTCTCTGAGCGCTCCACTGTCCACCAGAGACTGGTCCGAGGTCAAAATCCATTCAGACAACTACATAGGAACCGTGAGGAGAGTTTTCTCCAAGCTGGCGGACCTCTGCCATCAACTCGAAAACAAACTCTCTGCAGAAGGTCAGTAGTTTCTGTCCTGATATTGTTGTCAGGATATTATTAGGATAAGTACCTTGAATAAGCTTTTTTTTGTCAGCTGAATCTGAAAGCGTTCACCAAAATAAGCATTTTATATGTTACTGTTTGCCACAAAATCATCTGTCACACAAGACAAAATCACAATATCTCAACAGTATATATATAGCCTTTTATTATTTGATTTCTCCATACAGTTCTACTGCACAAGGACCACTTGCCAAATGTTTCTTGAAATAAAATAATAAAATAATCATAAATAAAATAAAACAACTGACAAAATCTCTTTTCTTTTGTAGAGGTGAGCAAGATGAATCAGTATGCAGGTATGTGTATGGATATGAACTTAATATTGTAAAGAAGTTTTCCTAAAAATTAAGCTTTGCCCAATATCTGGTCCAGCTTGTAAAAAAAAAAGCTAACAGTGCCCATCTTTATAGTTCCTCGAAGAAGAAGAATATAATCAGAAAATGACTAATTCTCTTGTGTACAAAAAGCAAAAATTTGTCTATAACATAAACAACCAACACATGAACAGACAAAGCCTGCAGTATGTTGAGAATATTAATTAAGGGTAAAATTAATAATGTGTTTTTTATGTTAACTTTTAGGTTTCACTCATACGGTTTTTATCCATTAAACATATAAATATCACACCAAATATTCCACTTAAAAAGTAATATATTGCCTTTTATTGTGCATTTGCAGCACATAATAGTTATAGGCTATCAATTGTTTTTTAAAATGTCCTTTAAAAAAAAAGTTTTGCTGCTTTTTTTCTAGATTTATTTTGTTATTTCTGACAACAATAAGCAAATTTAGGACTTTCGAACCTTTGGGATATGCAGGACAATAAAGGTGGAGTCAGTTTGGAACAAATCAGTACCCCAATAAGCCACAAGAACAGGAACATACAAGCTTCACATGTGTTAGGAGTGATATGAAGACAGAGAGACTCTGATATTCTCTAACATTGTTCTAAATATTACATCTTTCATCCATTTATTCTGTTCCTCTCCAGTGGATGTGACTCTGGATCCTGTGACTGCTGCAGGTTGGCTTGTTCTGTCCCCAGACGGAAAAAAGGTAAAGTGCAATAGTATGATCAATGACTGAAATGTGTGAGAAACTTGTAAGCTGCTTCCTGTCAGTTTTAATGATTCTGCTCACAGCTGGTTCAAATTATATTTCCCTGGTAAGAGTTCAAACTGTTGTTGCTGAGGGTTTAAAATCAAGTCCTCAAATGGTTGATAAAGGTGTCCCTCAAGGAGCAATATTAGGCTCACTGCTATTTATTCTGTACATAAATATTATTGAATTTATTTTAATTCAGCACTGAAATATCCATTTCTATGCTGATGACACCATCTTTTACGCCATTCTCCAGGTTACAGTCAGCTCCAGATTTCCATTTTAATTTAATATGTTCTAAACTCCAAAAAGAAAAAAAATGTGTGCATTTCATAGGAGCACACATCATTGATGTTTGCAAAAATCTCCATGCCTTAAATCATGTATGCTCATGCTGCTGCCTCTACCCTCAAACCACTGGACGTCATCTAGAACAGTGCCATTCGATTTATTGCACATCAGGGACATCAATGAATGGCATTGATGTCCAAGATGTAGAGACAGAAGTTGTTGTTGACATTGATGATGATCCACAGGTGAGCCTTGGCTGCCAGCAGAGGAAAGTCGCTGTCCCTGACGACCCCCGCAGGTTCGACTCCTGCGTCTCCGTTCTGGGGAAACAAAGTTTCACGTCTGGAAGACACTACTGGCTGGTTCAGGTAGGAAATCAGACCCCCATTTACACTTTACACTACTGACTCAGCTGACCCATTGTGTGCTGGGCTTATATGCATTGTTGAAATCTTAAAGATGCTGTTTTATATCAAACTCAAGATTTAAAAAAAAAAAAAAGATTTCAAAGATAACCAAAGTGTCACAGTGAATTGCAACAAACATGATTTACAAGACATTTAGATTTTCTTTTTTTTTATACAATGGTGCAACTACTACATAAACAAGGATTCTTGGATTTGGACTACTTATTCTAAGTTGGATGTGGCTTCAATAAAGTGACAGAATAGCAAACATAGAATGGAAGTTTAGGAAAAAAAAGACTTTGTCAGATTTTAACGCCACTTCAGGAGAAATTTGAAAGGAATTGGTGAAGCTGAGACAAAGTTGAACTAAAGGAACTAAATATTAATTAAAATTCATATTTACAAGAGGCAGATGTGTGCACAGAATGATAAGCAAACCACAGCTTTATCCAAAGTGGATTCTCAACTACAGAACCTCCACGAGAATATAAAATATACAGCATCTTAAATAAGGTATAAATTGGAGGGGTATTAAATTAGCTTGGGGGGTGGGGGTAGTTCACTGCTTCTGCTCTTTTATCAACAATCATTAAAGGTTATAATAAAAAACTGCTTGATGGGTTTGCTGTATATCAACATCAAGGCTGCCAATGGATCTCAGACCTGCATTAGATGCCCTTGATGTGACCAAACAACTCTGAACACCCCCTCGTGTTTGTAAGGACACGGAACTGTTTCTTCATGCATAAAAGTCACACCTGAGTTAAAGTAAAGATATTGTCCTAAAACATTACTTTGGTAAAAGTGAAAGTCACCCTTACTAAAATCACTTGAGTGTACTTAAGTATCAAAAGTACATGTAAATGTAAATTAAACATATATTTACATTGATGCACAATGGGCCCTTTAGCCTCTCAGGCCCCATGCGTCTTATCCTGACACACAAGGTCTGCGTTACTTTAGTTAAGTTTAGACAAAGATGGTAGATGGGGCAAAGATACCGCATTACAAGCTACGCTAATGGTATGAAATGGTACTTATTTCCAGTCTCCTAAGTGGATGTGGTCGCCTATCCTGCCCATCCTCACTGGGCATTTTTGACACTTACACATTACTGAGGACTATTGCTTGCCCATGTCGTAACAATTCAACACTAGATACAGACATAAATGTATTGGTTGTGCTTTATTTTGCTGCTCGTTTTTATCTGCTAGCTTAATATGCTCGCTACAGATCTCGAGATCCCACGAGAGTGTGTTGCTGAGGCAGAGACAGGTCTCGAACAAAGTTAATTTTTCTCCTGATTTGTTTGTCTGAAAAATGCCATTTAAGGGTCAGAATGTTCAGACGACTTGTGGCTCGTGAAAAATGGGTCCCATTTTTACTTTGGTGACTAAGGGATGACAGAATCGGCCCTAATCTGTGATCACGTTCATTTCTCCCATAAGAATGAATGGACCCAGACCTGCCGCTAGTCTCCTATACGGGCGGGGCAGTGACGAAACCCACGTGACACAGATACAGGAAATAACTTGTCAGTGAACACTCTCGGTTCCTGATCTGTCTTTGGTTTAGACCATGAATGTATCATTTAGGTCTGGATAAGGCGAGAGAGCTCAGCCTTGCTTCCAATTTTTTCCCAGTGGCCACTCACGGTATTGCAGCTAAAACTTCTTTATTCTGTGTGTTGTGTTTCAGGTTGGAGATAAAACAGACTGGGATCTTGGCGTGGCCAGGGAGTCCATCAACAAGAAGGGGCTCATCACGGTGAGTCCTGACAGCGGTTACTGGGCGATCTGCCGGCGGAAAGGTGGCAGTCTCAGCGCCTGTGCCGGCCCCTCCGTCACCCTCCACCTCCAGGAAACCCCTCAGAAAGTGGGTGTGTTCCTGGACTACGAGGAGGGGTCGGTGTCCTTCTACAACGCAGAGGCAAAGACTCACATTTATACTTACAGCAGATGTAGCTTCACCGAGCCCGTGTATCCATACTTCAACCCCTGTCTTCATGACAACGGGAAGAACACCGCCCCGCTGATTATCTGTCCTGTCGAGGTTGCAGAGACTGCAGCATTTTGACCAAACTGGTTTAGAAAAAACTTGTTTTTCAAAACAATGATTATCATCATACTGGGCCTCCACAGGAATCCAATTTTGTTCCTAACTTCTTCAGTTTTCAGTTAGGTACAGAGGTCCTGTAATAAGGAATATTTTTTTCTTTTTCAATTCGCAGTCACTCCTCATTTCTGATTTTTTTTAAAAAGAGCTCAAACAACTTTTCTTGAAGGAGTATGTAAGCGAGGTATGATAACAGTATGTGAAAGCGTTACAAACATATGTTACTGTAACTTTTGTTTGTATTTTTTTTTTCTTCCTCATGCTTTTTATTTTGAGTATTTCTTGTTTGGAAATCTTTACTTTTTAAATATTATATAAATTCTTATATCTGTTTATAAACTTGTGGCAAGCTCAAACAGCTGTCCTGTCAGAGATTCATGAATTTTGTTGTAGAATTCTGTGAATTGGTTTTCTTCGAATGTTTGTAGTATTCAAACATGTATCTGCTGCATGGTGTATTTTCATTGTTGTTGATGTGATTGATTTAATGCTGTAAAGCAATCCTGAAAGAATGTTGAGATTGCGGCACCACCAGGAAGCGAGAAACATTTCCCATACCAACTCCATGAGGCCAAAGAAGTTCCCTCTGATATCTGCCACGGAAACAAGTTGAAATCAGTCAAGTCGTGCCCCGTGTGCCATCAGGCATCTTACTGTGAACTTCACCCCACATCACACGAGAGGGATCCAGCGCTGCAGAGACACCGCCTGACCGACCCAGCCACCACAACAAGCCCCTGATGGTGGTCTGGAAGAGAGACTACATGCCTGTTTGTCTGAAATGAAAGATGGATCACAAACACCATGAGACCCTCGCCGTGGAGAAAGAGAGCAGGAAGATCAAGGTGAGGACACCGCCTAAAAATAATTTGTACAAACCTACAAGAAAATCATGTCATGTTTCTCTATGTTGTGATTTTAAAGTTTGACTATCAACTCAGTCACTCATTGAAAACATTTTTCCTTAAAGCCATTAAATATTTTCTCTCTACTCCTGATTTTTTGGGGCATTTTTTCATTGTTTTTTGCAGACTCATTTAAGGGAGACGAAGGCCGAGATTTAACAGACGATCCACGCCAGAGTGAGAAAAATGGAGCAGATACAAAATTCAGTGGATCAAAGCATTTGACGTGTCATTTTATGCTTTTCGCATGTCATTTACCGCCGTCCACATTTTCTAAACATTGGACGTGCAGGAAAGGTTGGGTAATTGTTGAACAATTTTGCAAGTTTGCAAACACATTCATTTTTTGAATTAAAAAAATTTTGATTCAAAAAAAATAAGCATAATGCGGGTGTCGAAACAATTTTGCTGTTGCAAATTAGCGCTTTAAGCATCATTTCGAAGACAGGTGAGTATTTAGAGTCACCCAACACAATTAACCAATCCTGTGCCTATGAAGAGTTAAACCTGCTGACCAAACCAAACTGAGAAATTAACGCGATTAATGCAAAAGAAATTAACGAAATAATTACAATAGCATTACTCATCGTTGCCAAATTGAGGTCTCTTTTTGCAAAGAAGCGATGGAGCCTTTCAGTTCTGCTGTCCATTTTGTGATATCTGAGGTGTAAAAAAACAAACAAAGAAGAAATGAGGAGGAGGAAGGGGAAACGGGGACAGTAGGGGGCTGAGGAGCTGAGAAGAGAAGGGCCGCAATGCTCGTGATGTGGTCGAACGTCTGCTCAAACACAGGGGTTCCCTGGAACAGAGAGAGAGAGATGGGGAAAAGGGATGAACAGAGATAAAGCTGAAGGTAACGTGGAACCAGCCTCTTGGAATGCTCTATCTTTACTGACGGAAGCTGGTTTCTGTGTGTCGCTGCAGAGCCAACGCTCAAAGTGAGAGGTGGGTGTTTTTCCTGGCAATATTTTTAACCGAAAGGTCATTTCTGCGTGCACATTGCTGAGGTTGTTGTTGTGGTGAAAAATGCTTGGGTTGTGTGGGGATTAATCGAACTCCGGTAAATGATGTACGAATATGTTTTAAACTAAACTCCTCTAATTTTAATGAGCCGAGAAATGTTAATTCTGTTTAAGTATAATGCGTTCCTGCAGTGCATGAAGAGTCACCTGCTGGGTGAATTGGTGTTTACTGATTTGCCACTCACATAATGCTTCAGCTAGTACTGTAACATAGAATTAGTAATGTCATATCTGTATTAATAGTGTGTGTTTGTGTAAAGGAATGCAAGTGCAGAGACAGGGATTGAATTGGAAAGGCGCAGAGGGGAAATAGTGGGAGTGTTTACCCACAGATGGCCTCTCGGTGGTGGGATTGTGATAGTGTGCTGTTCCCTCCTCCTGAGTCCAGCTGGCATTATTCACGTGGGGCACTGCCTGGCCAAAGCATTACCTCATCACTTCTACTTCTACTTATTCTCCTCATGCATAATCATCATGCCAGCTTTTTGGTTTGGTTGGTTGGTTTTAACTGTCATACAAATTCGGTCTGTTCTTCAGCGCGCAATTTAACACATTGTACAGTGAAGTCCAGTTACGATTCCTCATTGCCCAGTCTGGTCTCACCAAATGGTGTATACATTACACAAATGTTAAGTCATTTCACGTGTTATCGCAACGCGTTTGTTGCTTTTCGCCTGTCATTTAACACCATGCGCACGCAATGAGGTTTCTTAAGCGCGAATTCATAGAAAAAGAAATGTCAGGTGAGAGCGAGAAAGTCCGCACCTGGAGGAGGTCCAAGTGGTGGATGGGTCGTCCAAATGCAGGACTTTCACCCGGGAGACCGGAGTTTGTGTCCTGTGTGAAACAACAAAGGCCACACGACAGAAGTCACCTGACTTCCACCTTTCCTGCATGTCTAACACTCACTCGCTGTCACTTTAAATGACACACGAAAAGCTGAAAACGTGTGAAATCACAAGCAAAATGTCGTTAAAATCGACGTGCTCTTTATAAGCAATCCCATGAGATCATGTTATTGCCCCAAAAGACAAGTGTGCAACATAAAGACTACACACTTGCTGAAATTCTGATACTATACCTGAAGTAAAAAATCAAAGGTGAAAAAAATATCAAAGAGATAAGATAAATTGCTGAGCTTTGCAGTCTACAAGAGCCAGGTTATTAGACTTGAGAGCATTTATTGCACAAGGGCAAAACTGAACCTGTGGCACCCAATTTTTGAAAACCTGTATCGCTGACCAGAGGGGAGAATGTCACATTCCTTTAATAGAGGATGATCCACATTTGATATATACAGTATATATATAGAGAGAGAGAGAGTCAGAGCGACGCGATGTGGCAAAGGCTGGAGTGAAGTGGATTAGTGGATGTGTTGCAGGTGTGCATGCTGATTGGCAGCAGGAGGCAGGTGACTGATGGCAGGTGGGAGCACCTTGCTCAGACAGACAACACAACGACAGACAAAGCAAACAAATAGGACACACAGGGGAGGGGTAAACACAAGAAAACATGAGGAACAAGGGAGCGTCCCAGCCGGATCATGACCCTGTGATGTATTCAGTAGGTCAGGTGTGATGGCTCTACTATAAACAACACCATCAGCTTTCCACATTAAAAAAAAAAACCCAGCAGAAAATACAGTCGATGTTGCCCTTTCTTGCTTATTGCTTATAAGTGTGCCCATCAACCAATATTTCTTTAAGTACCAAGGTTCAAAACCTCTCTGTGGTTATCATTTCTGTCACCTTGAAGCACTTGTTATTGGATTTTATGTATATTCGCTGTCTATTTGTTTTAAATTCCACTTTTCAATTGGGAGAGAAAGTGTAGTTTGTATGGTCATCTTAATCTTGCGTTAATATTGTGTCCTGTGATCTACTGCTTCAAACAGGTCTTGACAGCCTCCGAACCAGTTTGGATCTGTGTATCAGCGCTCAGCTGGCTGGTTGCCATGATCGCTGTGGTGCGAGGACAACTTCTGCCTATACTGTCCATATAAGGACTTCCTGTCTGCTGTTATGGGAAGCTGCCATCTTGGTGGCAACTAATAGTCCTCTCCAGTCTATCTCCACCCAGTGTTGGTAGAACTGTTAGTTGAGGATTATCAGAATCATTTAACATCCCATGAGATGCCAAAAATTGTTGGTTGTGTCAAGGTGAAGTTTCTAAAGTGAGGGGTACTCCTGGAAGACGCACTCTGAAGATTTGTGGTGGCCACACTGTCACTGTGCTGGGAGTGAAAATACCAACAAAGCCCAAAAAACACCCAAAGCTCATCCTTATTTGGAACTATGCCTTATCCATCTCCTCCCTCTTCGCCCTACCTTGCTCCCCGCTCAGTCTTTGTTGGACTGCTGCTTCTGGTCCATTGGGGGCCCTCTGAGGTCAGTTGCCAGAATGACACAGAGCCAATCGTGTTGGAGGGAAAGTGTCTGGTGGTGTGCGACTCCACCCCTTCCGCTGAACCATCGGGCAATGCTCTGGGCATGTCGGTGAGGTCAGGAACCGGTCGGGTGGCGTTTTCAGCCATCCGTAACACCAACCACGAACCCTCGGAGATGAGCAACCGCACCATGACCATCTACTTTGACCAGGTGGGTATCAGTGTGCGTGCAGGGAATGGCGGCAAAGTCATTTAAGAAGCAAGAAGTAAGAGGTTTACCGGTCCATCCTACAACATGACCAAGAAATTATTTATTTGTGGAAGGTTGATTTGCTTCTTGTTGATCAGGAACAATGATTTCGTCGATTAGGTACTCAAATACAAGTCTTAAAAGTTCACATGCCAAATTTCCACAGAGTAACAAGCCCAGAAAAGATGGACTAAGCAACTGATGTTTAAGTTCTAAAACATTATCACCTACGTACACAAAAGACATTTCTGTATTAATGGGAGATATTAAACCTTCAATGAATCACTAAGTCTTTAAAGTTGGGCACAAAAAGTGTGACAGCCAGGCAGAGATGCTGACCTCTGAAGTATTCTTTTGCGAGTTTTCTGTTTTTCACTCTATTTTGTAGTTGAAAATGCTAATTCCATTGATTTTACAATGACTCTGTGTGTAGCTTGATGTTATTTCAGCTGTTTTGCGGTTCTTTTCTCTGGGCTCAGGGGACAAAACAGTTGACCATGGGCATGTTTGGTGTGGCAGAGGCTTTATACCACTTTTCAAGATGGCCACTGTTTGACTGCAAATTAAGCAAACTGGTCTCACACTTTCCCCAGGTATAATGAACACGCTTAGTCTAGTCATTCTTTAAAGCTTGAGGTGACATGAGAGCAATGCGTCAACTTGCAAGTGATCAGTCAGTTTGCACTCAAGTTATGCTTTGGGGCTGAATTTAATTGTGAGTGTGGACTCGTAATCAGTTCTAATCAAGGGATTGAGAAAAACATTCTTTTTTATCATGTCCAACATGTTAGTATCAGCTTCAACCGTCCATGGTTTTTGTCCAAATATTAGCATTTTGGTTAATACAGTAGTCAAAACAAAGTGAATACTAATGGAGTGAATTTCTTCTAAAGTATGCAATAAAGTTGATTTCTGAATATGCTGGAGATGAGGACAAGGTCATGCACCTGCAAAATGTTACATCCCTACAGCCCTAGAAGTTCAGGATAGAAAGAGCTGATTGGTTGGGGTTGTAATTGGCTTGATGGAGACTCGGTGTATGTTTTCTGGACTGAAAATGTGACTTTGAAAAGCTTTAGGCTGATTTCTGCAAGCCTGTATATATCTTATATTCTAGGTGGACAGCATGACAGCAGAGTTATAATTCACGTGCCCTGATTGCTATGTAACTTACAATCGAGAAAGTTTCACCATGGTATTTTTGAACAGATGCATGAAATGCCCGCAGCACCTGATTGATGTTTTTCTGCCTTGTAACTGTCAAAGTGTGTTGACACCTTCTTTTCAATTAACCAGTGTTTTAAATACTGCCATAAACACTACCGCGTTTCATCCTCTGCTCGGAGGGTAAGTGGCTCCAGGACCTTGCGTTATCGCCCCAGTTTGCAGACATTTCCAATTGCTTTTCTCCTGGTTTGAGTTAGCTGCTAACTGCTGCTAGCTGCTTAAATCTCCCGGCTGTGAGTGAATCAGTCCCCGATTTGACACCGTTACTACCTCCACAGCTGTCTCAGAGGCTGTCTCTCAGGGAGCCCCAATTAAGCCTCAGGAACTGCGCAGCATGACGTGTTATAATAACATAGAGTATTGCACAAGAACAATACCAAGTGGTGATGCTGAGTAATTAATGAAAAGTCTAGGAGCTGTGAAAGAAAACTACTAAAAATAATAATAATTTTTAAAAAAAAGAGATATAAATCAGACATCACAAATAATAATTAATCATGTAGTGCTGAATTATTCTTTTATGAGCAAATAAATTCTGGCCCAACAAAAGGCATCCAAAAAAAATCCAACTTTTTTTTAATCAAATATTTCTAAAACCTGCATGCACCATCGGTAGCTTGTCTCAGGGTCTGATTGTACCATTTATTCTCGCTCTTCATCTCCGTTTCTTCTTAGATCCTGGTAAATGTTGGCAGTCATTTTGACCCAGCGAGGAGTATCTTCGTGGCGCCTAGAAAAGGAGTCTACAGTTTCAGCTTTCATGTTGTCAAGGTTTACAACCGCCAGACAATACAAGTAAGCACAACAGCTTAAAGGAATGGTGGGATATTTTGGAAAAAGGGCTTGTTCGCTTTCTCTGTGAGCTGTTGATGAACAAAAATCCCAGGAAAGCATTTTCCAGAAAGTTGAGTGTTGATCTACTTGGAGGAAATATATTTGTTTGCTTTCTACCAAAAGTTATGTGAGAAGATTGATTAATAACTCTGTTTTCTGTCTCTTCTCGCCATTTCTTTCATTCATTGTTATGTTTTTACGAAAATCAAACTCAACACTCCACGTTTTGCCGCTGCTCACCCGCTCAATCTTCTCACCCACCTTTCTCAGGTGAGTTTGGTTCTCAACGGCTGGCCAGTGATTTCAGCCTTCGCAGGCGATCAGGACGTGACCAGGGAAGCTGCCACCAATGCCGGGCTGGTGATGATGGAGAGAGGGGACAAGACTTACCTCAAACTGGAGAGGGGGAACCTGATGGGAGGGTGGAAGTACTCCACTTTCTCCGGGTTTCTGGTATTCCCCCTGTAGATCAGGTTGAGGTACGAATGGAGATGTTCTTGTCATAGTCCAGGGTATGGAGGGGAGGGTTTAAATTAAAGACTGTTTTGGGGCAAGGGTTAGTTTAGAGACAGGAGGAAGCACCGGTGGATAAACTGGATTCCACACTGAAGTTGGGAACGACATCAAACTGCTTTGATGCATCTTCATATCAGATGAATCGGCGAATAATCCTGAATGTAATTTCCATTTCCATTGCACTTTTATGGCTCAGTTACTTACTACTGACTACTGTGTCTGTGCTTGCTTACACCAACTGTCAGCCTGTCGGAGGTTTGTAATTTTCCTTTAATGCATGCAATACACACGAGCAAATCTTGGTGGCAATAAAGAAAATTATTGTATCTATTCTCTGCTCTCTATCTGTCCAGTTTGGTCAATGGTCTTTGATGAAGACAGGAGACATACACTTGAAGATGAAGATAATGTTATGAAGCTTGATGTCCGTGTACTTCTAATTAGCAATCTCTTGCTAACCTCATTAGCTTCAGCTTGCTGGCTAAAATGCTTTAGCTTTGACATTTTTTCAAGGCAAGGCAGATTTCTTTTATAAATGGGTCCTTTTTCTCTGTCCTGTCAGAGAAAAAGGCCCATCTTGCATTTCTTAGTTCCAAATTAAAGTCGAATGAATGATGTCATAATGAACGTGGAGATAAGTTTTTTCTCCATGGAGACCTTTTCCCACTTGAGACCACCTTCACCTTTGTGGGTGCAACTGCATCAATAACATTTGTTAATCATTTTATTATTGAAACGCTCTACAAGCTCACCGACTGAGGCACAAGAGAGGGCGGGTGTAGGAGAGAGGGCCTGGTGCTTTCAGTGATATATCATTTTGTGATTATCTGTTTTTGAACACTTGTGTGCATGGAGATGATGAGACAGCAACATTAGTCACCACAACGTTGGAAATGTTCAGACCGTTGGAGATGATAAAGTCAAGAGTGTCTCCTTTGCTGTCTGGACTTATCTTGACTCGTCACATGTCAGTCCATAGTTATCAAGAGCACAACACAGTTCTTTAGAGCCTCTGTCCTGGGGGTTGCCAACATGTATCGTAAAATCACTAACGATAACTGCACAGTCAGAGTCAACACAGATTAGCGACAGCAGTTTGGCAAAGCCATCGAAAAAAAAAAAGGTTGCACAGTAATTACTGTAGGTGGTCCGTAGATATTTAGGAACATGGCTCGAGAAGAAGAATTCAACTGAAGAGCCACATATTCAAAAGAAAAAGAAAAATTGTGGGCGGAAAAATAAAAACGTTTTTCTTTTTTCTTCTTTTTTTTCTTTTAACACTCCATTTTAATTGTTTTAGCTAGCAGTTTGTGGTATTCGACTGATAACTTTTACCTTCGTGTTGTCTTTTAAGAAATGATTTTTGGAAATCCTTGGCAGGCTATTATTGCCATACTTTAGTTGGATGTCAACTTCCATCCAGCGGGGCTAGCAGACTTATTATGAGTAAATGGTTGCAAAACAAGAGAAGTCCACCAACATTTTCTGTCACAGTTCATTAACCAAACATTTCTCTCAAAGCCTTGTACATTTTCTGACAAGGACATTCACGTGTCCTTGGTCAATGCTGACATTATTATGGCCTCCAAACAACCTCGACTACACCATGTATGTGCTCTATAAATCACTTGATGCAGACAGACGGTTGTTCTGAAAATAGTGTACATCCCTGCTGTGTGCACCAAGAGGGTAACGGAGAGCTTACAAGATTTTGGCAAAGTGTCTACACTCTTTCTAACATGCAGAATCATGGGTAAACAATACCTAAGCATCAAAATTTCAGCTTTATGGTAAAAACCTAATATTATACACATATCCTCATATGAATTTGGTCACTCCGTTGACGCGCAGCGCCGTGCGTCTCTCTGCAGTGGATCCGGTGGCAGATGGAAGATTTGCAGCGAAGGAAGGGATCCGGTGCCAGAAGCCTGCAGAGTTCACACTGGACCATCACAAGCCATTAGTCTCAACATCCTGGTTCACAGCAGAGGCCTGTGTAAGCACTTTGGAGATTCGTGTCTGGACTACAAAACAATGTGGAGACTTTGGTTCCAAAACTAGATAAACAACATGTAACAAATACGGCTCTTTGAAGTCAAAAGCTAATACATGAAAATAATAATAACAGATAAATAAGTACATTATCTAAATCTTTACTGGTGAGCTGGAAGTGATTGTTTCTACCTATTAACATATTTTTTTTGGACCCTCCGCTTATAAAATTGTATTTGTGTGTTTAAAGATATAAGGACTGCTCAAGGACTTTTGAAAGTATGAAACTAACGATTGTTTTCATTATCAATTTATTTTATTTTGTAATCAATCTTGACTCTGAAGACAAAACAAATGACAAAAAAAATGACTTGTAACTGGACCGTAAAACATAAAAAAGTGTAATACATAAATACAACAACCAAAACATTTAAGTACAAATGTAGGATTTATTAAGTTATCAAAATCTTGATGAAACTGTGGGCTACTTCTTAGCTAATACAATCTCCAGGTTCTCAGTGTTTTCCTTATTCTATTTCCACTTAAGTACACTCAGAATTCTATAACAAGTCTGGGTATATTCTATATTTTACTTATAGTCAACAAGACCGAAACAATGGTGAATTATTTATATACCCAAAGGCAGATATATCTGTCCATATATATCTGTGTGTTAATTTGCAGCTGAAAATAGTCCCGAACAAATGCATGATTTGTTTGATTAACATTTGATTAAAAAACTGTTGTACCAAATACATATTTCGTACATGCTTGTTCCAACACTTCATTCAAGCTACATCATGCTTTTACGGAGAAGAAGTACCCAAAGTGCCAACTTTTTATGGCTGCACCATTAAAGCAACTGCAAAACTCTGAATGTTATGTATGTTATCCTGGTACACAAACTTCAAAAATTCAAAACAGATCCAAAAAAAACCAACAACAACATATGTATCTGTAAATGTAAATGTATATAAAATGTGTATTGAAGCTCTTTGGGTCTGAACATTTTCTTGGCTGCGCTTCATGTGTTTGTAAAGACGTACCCACAAAAGATGTACAAGAAACCGAATCAGGGCATTTATGTTTAGTCAATCCAATTCAATGTTTCAGTGCAAGTGTAGGTATCCATTCCTGGATCAAAAATAGTTTGTTTTAACCTCCGTGACATAATAGAAGGGTGAAAATTGCAGTGGGAAAATTAAAGTATTAAGGATTTTATAAATATTTATCCGTCTTCTCGTGTGCACCTGGCATTTAGGCTAAAAACATTAATAAAAAAACATTTGTGAAGAGGTTGGACTATATTGATTAATAGTCAATCTGTTGTTAGGGCAATTTTTTTGGCACCTGATGATGAGCTGGCACTGTGTGAGCTGGCACTGAGTCTGTGTTGACCACAGTTGGTGTAAAAGAAAAACCATATGACCAGCATTGGCTCATATTAATAGTGCTGACAAGGCAACAGGGAGGTGTGAAGTTTTGCTCACTGGTTTAAAAAAGGCAAAATAAATAAAGACTTTAAAAATACCAAAAAACTTTTTTTTTTTTTTTAAAGTGTGCATGCTGGTGAACACAGTGTCTGAATTCTGTCCCGATTTGTAAAGCAACAACTGAAGATATATTTCTTTTCTTTAAATGCAGCTACGCCTTCATTCATGGAGCTTCTATTACAAAACATGACCTTCCTGTTGTGCAAGAGAGGACAAACAAAGCATAGAGAACTGTAAATGAAAATTAGAGAACTCAATGTGAACTCAGCCAACTCCTCCCATCTTGTCCCTCCTGCTTCCTGGATGTGGCAGCGGGAGGTTGACGCTAGATGGGGCTGTCGGGTGCCGTTTTCTTTCTGGTGCGTTGATATGCATGATGTTGTTGTTGCCATGCTGAAATCCATTCACGTGGCTCAGGTGGATGTGGACTCCACAAGGAGGCGGAGGAAACGTGTCGGGGCTGGAAAACTGACGCTACAGATACAAAAAAAAATAAGAGAAAAACTTGAAATATTGGTCGATGTGAATCAATTATCTTAGACCCCAACAAATGACAACTATACAGAGAGATCGTTCAGCGTGAAAGTTGATTTTTTAATTTCATTGAGGAAAAAAATCAATTCAAACAGCTCAACAGTATATACTGTATGCTACAAATGAAGACTTTATTCCAAAATTCTTCAAATACATTTTGATGGGACGAAAATCATACCTTAATTTCGCAAATACCCTTTAGTAAAGGAAATATACTGTCTTTTTAATGCAGTACAAGAAGTCCTAGATTTCTCACTTTATTTAAATGGATGGTGGTGGTGCATTACAACACCCTGATGTATTACGTAAGTGCACTGTCGTTTTAATATGACAAAATTTGACACACCCACCAAACCAGAGAAAACATACCTCAAAGCCCGGCGCACCACGTTTAACAACGTGTCGAGGAAAGGTGTCATTCAACCTGGAGACTGCAGCAAAATGATCCATGTTTTCAGATTGAATGTGCCTCTGGTTTTGCCTAAAAGCCTGCTGGGAAGCTATTTCTGTTCTGCCTTGAGGTGACCTCCGAGTCGAGGACAACTGTTGTGACGACTGAATGGGATGGACGGAGGACACGTTCCCTTTATTGTGTGTCGATGAGTGGTCGACATCACACACACTTGCAGGTGGAGTTGAATGTGGATCTGAAAGGGAATACATTTATCTGAAAACGTTCAGCCATGATCGATGGTTTGTTTGTCTGATCTCTAAAACAAAAGTTCCCCTCCTACTTTGGTGGTTTCTATGCTGCTTCAATACCAACTTCCTTTTTACCTTTGAATCTTGCTCTGTCTCTTTGATTCCAACCACCAGCCATTTCCTGCAACAAAAGGAAGCAAAAGTTCTGTCTGTTGGATGTTTGTGACAAACCGGTGGCCTAGTTGATATGATAACTCCCGCTGGTGTGAGTTTTAAACTCTAAATCAAAGATAAAGGAGATTGAAAGCCACCTGTTCAAGGGAAATGGATCATTCTTAAAGATTGGTTAGAAAACAGCTTGTTGGCCAGCTTGTTAGAGGTTTTCAGGCTCTAACAGTAGATTTTAATAACATATTTTTAACCCAGTTTAATGTTGTGATCTGGTGGGGGTTTTATTCTTAATACAAAAAAACTTTACTTTAACCACTGTTATCAGGCTAGCTAGCTTAGCTTAACATACAGAATGAACACGGGGAAGCAGCGACCCTGGCTCTGTACGATAACAAAGTCAGCCAACCAGAGTCTCCCTGTTTCTAGTCTTTATGCTAAGCTAAGTTAGCTAGCTGCTGGCTACAGCTACATATTCGGTGTACAAACAAAAGTGGTGTCATTCTTCTCTTCTCAGTATTTCCCAAAATTAAAACGATGTGCGAGGACTCAGAGTTATTAAAGTTACATAAATGGAGGTGTGAGCTGTTAAAGGAGACTGCCTGAGTCAGCATTTAAGCCTGAACAGTGAATTTTGTACAAAAGTAAATAATGCAAGACATGACTTTCCAAGATGAGAAATGTTTTTCTCTGTAACGAAATATCAGAATTCATCTAGGTTATAAAACTCAAAATCTTGATTATACTGAAACAATATTTCCGTTCCGTCATCAATTGCCCAACCTTGATCCAAATTTTATGCACTTCATCAAGGATTTTACATTTGCAGTGTTAGACACTCTTTCCTGTGAAAATACCCCTGGGGAAGCAGGAAGTGATGCATGTAATATTTCCCTGTGGCAGCAAAAACAAAGAAACACCACAGCATTGACCAATTTGTGGCAAAGAATTTCACCCACAGAATCTCACAGACCACATTGTGAGTCAGTTAATGTTGTTCTTGGGTTAAAAGAATAACAATTTCATCAACACTGTGCTAGAAAGAGACTAAAAGTGGAGGTTAATGTGTTGTCTGTTCTCCATTAGGGTCATGGCTCTGTCATGCCTCCTATTGTTCCCTGTGTTTTCCTTGTTTTCCCTCTCTCCCTGTGTCTTCTGTGTGAGCGCTTGTGTGTTGGTCGACATGGCATGGCTTCCCGCCACCGCACACCTGGGGCAATCACCTCACCTGCTACCAATCATCTCATCTCCTGCTGCTTAAAAGCCCTGGGCTGTTTCTCAAAGTCAAGGATCCTTCCTTGGTAGGACGGGTCTTTGGGAGTCAGGTCCTCCAGAGGCTAGATGAGACTCTTTCTTAGCATTCCGAGAAGACACAATTGGAACAAGCTACCAAGTGTGCGTCATTGTGTCATTCTTCTTTTTGGCTGTACACCAAGCTTCCGGTCTTCTGACTGTACCTACTGTCGCGCAGCATCTGATTGGTGGACAAGACGTGAACACACTGATTGATCTGATTGGTCAACACACTCTCTTAAGGCATCATGGGACAACTAATAGCCTTGCTAACTGTTCTAAACACGAAAAAAATTGATAAATAATCACAGAAGACATTACGTATTAGATTCATCATTATGAATTTATTGTACAACGTGTCCAAAGAGACACTGAATTTCCAGGTTGGATTAAAAACTGTCTGAAAAGGCTACGATCGCAGCGGAGCCTTCTTAATACCGGAAAATATATTACCTATGGTAAGCTTGCAGCGGATATTGATCTCAAGGAAGTAAAAGAAACTTTTTGTTGTACTTTTGCCTTTGTGGGTTAAGGTGCATTACCGCCACCTTCTCAACTGGAGTGTGGATCGGAGCGGGTTTTATTACGGCTCTTAGGTCCAGTCTTTTCCACAAATTTAAATACAGCTCAATATCCCACATGCCCTGAGTTCAATTGTCGTAATTCTTTTAGTCGAATGTGATCATTTGTCATTGCGTCATTGAAAGGGTTCGCAATTTTTAAAAGACCCGCTAAGCCTTGTGCGCATAGGATTGTGGGTACGCCGAGGATACACACGGGCGTCCTTGAAAGTCTGCTGTGCGGAGAACTCTGTCCTTTGTAGAATTTGGAGGATCCTGGACATTGGAACAGTCCTTCAGCAGCATTCGATGACATAGAATCCTTCAAACTGATCCGTTTGAGAACCCTTCCTTGACTTTGAGAAACACCCCTGGTCCCTCTTGTCGCCAGATTGTTTCGTCAGCCACTAGTGGTACATTCTCTCGGCCACTCTACTTGAGTTATATGCTCCAGCATTGTTTCTCTTTTGCCTTTAGTAATTATTGCTAATTGCTTCATCTTCACCTCCCTGCCAAAAACAACTCCGTCACCGCTCCTCTAGTCACGCCACTCTGGACCTTGGCCTTCACTAAGCTCCACCAGACCTCACCCTACCCACTCAACCCAACCACCTGCCTCCACCTACCGTTCCCCTGCCTCGGCTTCTGTGTCTACTTCTGGTTCCAAAAGACAATTATTACCAAAACATAACAGCCTAGATATTGTTTTGGAAGCCTTTATGTAAAGATAATTTATACATTTCCTGAGTGTTAAAGACAAGAAGTAAGTGTCCCTCTTTTAGAGTCTCGGCAGGCTGCAGCAACTGTCTGAATTGTCTGAATCTCACCTGAATTGGCGGATGCCCAGTCGGTACGTCACAAACATTTACTGCTTGAACTCTGGGATTCACTGCAAAAAAAGACCCAAAAAAGACAAAATAAAATAAAATTATGTCAATTGTAGTGCTGTGAATCTACATTTTTGTTGTTTTGTAACAGCAATTTCTAATCTGACTAAATCAAACAATATTTTGACAAAATAATCTTCAATTCAAGTTCCTATTAGCTCATAAAGACTGTGAGATGCACCTGAAAGCTGTAGAAAAGCTAAGTGGACCTCAATGCACTATGAAGCGTTGTATTCTCATTTTCCTCAGTTTAACATAAAACATAAAATATATTACAAACTCAAAACACCATATAACTAAAAAAGCAAGGAATTATACGCTAAATAATGAACTACAGCCAACAGCCAGTTAACTTAAGGATAAAAACTGGAAACAGGAGACACGTTGCCTGATTAAAAGATATAATGTGTTTCTTAGTGAGCTTTAAAGGTGTTGGTATGGGGATTTTTTTAACTTTGGCCAGGGCAAGGCTAGCTGTTTTCCCCAGTTTCCAGTCTTTATGCTAAGCTAAGTGTGGCCCAGCTGTAGATTCATATTGAACAAGCAGCGAGTGCTTTCAATCTTCTCATTTAACCACAAGGCGAATATATGTGTATTTCCAAATATCACGAACCATTCCTTTAGAGCAATCGTTCTACATTTTGGAATAAGTAGAACAAGAGTTAAATGAGGAGATTAATGCCACTTTCATGTCTCTACACAAACTCTGAGGCTTCAGCCAGCAGCTGGTTAGCTTAGCTAGCATATATAGCCTACTGGAAGCAGGGTGAAACCATTGATTGTGTATAAAGATGGACGACATGAGAGCTCCCCAAAACTGATGCCAAAACATCTTGATCGCCCCCTGGTGGTGGGCTGCAGTATAGGTCATAAACTCCTCCCCCTCAATGATATAAAGTAGGACATGGGCCAAACTAAAAACTCAAAGTGCACCTCATATACATTTTTTCCCAAAGATGGTTTCTGTCATTTTAGGTAGTTTTTTATCGATACTATATTATGCTATAAAAATTGAGTGAAACATCATGATTGACAGCTGAGCCCTGCTTGCGATTGGGCGGGCGGGTGTATAGACCGGAACTTGATACCGCAGCTCAGCTGCCCATTCACTACTGCGCAGACTCTGGCTCCAAATGATGTCACCAGCGCAAGATGGCAGCGTTCATATCCGGGATATTTTGGCAATGGGAGGAAGTGGAGACGCGTCGTCCATCTTTATTTATGTCAATGGGTGAAACAGGTAGCCCGGTTCTTTGCAAATTAAGCCAACGAGGTATAACATGTCTGTTTGTGATATTTATAGGTATTGGCAAGCATATTGTGTTGCATATGGACAGACCGAGCTAGTTGTTTCCCGTTTCTACTTTTTCTGTTATGCTAAGCTAACTGCCTGCTGGTTGTAGCCTCGGAGTTAGTGTACAGACAATTGACTGTATATAAAGATGGACGACATGAGAGCTCCCCAAAAGTGAAGCCAAAACATGGTGGTGGGCTGCAGTACGGGTCATAAATCCTGCCCCTCAATGTTATTAGACGTGGGCCAAACTACAAACTCAAAGTACACATCAAATAAATTTTTCCCAAACATGGTTTCTGTCATTTTAGGTAGTTCTTATCATGTTGATGTATGTTCACATGTTTGTTTTTCTGATCAGTTTGGTGTTAAGTAGTTATTTCAGGCCCGCTGCTGGCCATTAGGGTGCCCTCAGCATAATTGCCATGTGGTGCCCCCCCCCCAAAAAAGACAGAGGCACACTACATTGCCTCGGGTCGACGGTTCGTCCATCTTTATGTTAATGGTACAGACATGAGAGTGGTATCTTTTTGTTCATCTGACTCTTGGGCAAGACAGTAAATAAGCGTGTTGATAAGATAAAACATGAAAAATCAGCATTAAAATTGGGAAACAAATTTCATATAATAACAAGAAGAGAAACAGACCTGAAGCCTGAGTGATATGAACCCTCTGAACCTGCTCTGTTATACTTTGTTCTTCCTTTTCATCCTGGAAAGATGAAGAGAGAGAGAGAGCGAGTCAGGCAGTGACGTACAAACATACCTGCAGCATTATGTCAGAAAGTTTTCAGCATCTCAGAATGGCTGTTCATGAAGAGATTTGTTTCTTACCAGTTTCTTTAGCACCTGATGGACTGCGTCAACAATTGCATGTTTGTGCATCTTATACAGTTCTTCTGTCTCAGTTGTACATTCTGCAAACAACATGGTTGATGTAATGTTAGGGCTCACAAACTATTTAAAGTATAATTTTCTGTCAGTTTTAACTAGACTGGCTTTAGATCTCTAAATTACACACATACATCCCTGATTTGTTGAGATTCAAATTCCATCAAGATTGATTATCACGCTGTTTTATCTGCTTATTAGGAACGACCATATTTTTGATTCTTCCTTTTCAGTTACTTTATTGCTCTAATTTCTTTCCAAATATCAGTCAAGGGATGATGTACAGCGAGCCTGCTGATGCAGGACGCAGTCACGCTGTCACAATAATGACTGGCTCGCTGTACATTATCCCGCTTATTACACAGCTACTCACTTAAGAAATTAATTTTTATCTAATTTAGTTAATTAAAAAATTTGTTTATTGCTTTCCCTAAAAACAGTCATACCCCAAAGCCACCCATCTTGAGAGGGACACGAATGTATGTACCAAATGTCAAAATAAAAATATTAATCTAATTGTGGCACTAGCGGAAAAGTCGGGGGATCACCAAAGTCATTGGGATTCATGCTGGAAAATTTCATGATAATCCATCAGTTTTCTCACCGTGGGAGGAGGGCCTTTGTTTGGGTTTTGCCTCCCAGCATCTCTCCATGAGGTTCATCAGCCCAGTCAACCCTGCGAGCCCTGCAGCCTGGCTCCTGATCTCGTCCAGTGATGGACGGTCTCCCTGTGGGATGCGTAATCGCACTATGCTGGAAATCGCATCTACAGTGGAGGATGGATTAAAAAAGGGTGTTAGAGTGGCCTTGAGATAAGGGAGACTGTCTAGCAGTCACTATTTTTATATTAACATCTTTAAAAGTCAATCAGAAATGTACTTAATTAGGTTACTATTAGTTATGCATTAATGTCATGAGCTCAACTATCTTGTGTAGGACTGCAGCTGCTGATTATTTTCCCCATTAATTGATTGTTTGTTTGATTCGTAAAAATTCTAAGTAAGAAATAATATCACAATGACCGAGAGCCTGACAGTGAAACTTTTGCACTTTTGCATGAAAAATGACTCAATTATGATAGTTGCCAACTAATTTAAATAAATCAATTATTAACTAAACGTTTTACCTGTGCTTGTATGTACTGTATGTGAGGCAGTTAAATTAATTGATAAGAAAACATATCTTGTCATATATTAACGTATGCACAAATCTTGATTTGTAAGGTAACTAAAGCTGTCAGATAAATGCAACTAAAAAAGTACAATATTTCCTTTTGAAATGTAGTGGAGTAGAAGTTGAAAGAGGCATGAAAAGAAAAGAATAAAGTACAAGTACCTCATTTGTACTTTAGTACAGTACTTAAGTAAATGTACTGAGTTGCATCCCACCACAAGCCACGGCACACTTGTGCAAACACTTGACAGCTCAGAGCCAAGAAAACAAACGGTAGGTGCGGTCACACAAATGAATTCCTGCCATTCTTGCAACATGTGTTATTATGCCAAACGTACACACAAGTCTCCCGCGCTCAAAACAATCTCAGTAAAAGTAAAGAGGAAGATGTTTTCAGGCTGAGAAAGGCCGAAACACTAGAGAAACAATCACTCACTTGCATACGGTTTTCTCCCTGTGACAATGGACCATAAGAGTATACCATAACTGAAAGAGAGACAGAGTCACATGCCAGGATTACTGATTTAGTACTTGGCAAGCGTGTGTTTTCATCAGTAAATTGACTCTCATTTGAGAATAAGGACAATCAATGACAATAATAAATGACAAGTCCAGAGGGAGGTGTTAAGCTTTTGGGCGTGGTTTATCAGGAGAGGAAGCCACCTGAATACCTGGAAGTCTGATCTATTACAGTAAATGCTTTTACTTGTCTGTGAACTTACCTGAAAACCCAACCATGTGTTTGAGGACTATGCCGCTGGCATTTCGATCTTCTGCCAAGACTGAACCTTGGTTTAAAGGCACGGTCCACCCAAAAGATGAAAATTCAGTCATTATCTGCTCACAGCCATGCCGATGGAAAAGTCAGGTGAAGTTTCTTCGTCCACAACAAAAAAAAAAAAAAGAAAATCTGGAGCGAAACAGCGTTGCAGCATTCTCCTGAACAGGAGAAGCTGGAGACTTATTTTAAAACGGAAAAATAAATAAATAAATAAATAAATAAATAAAATGGCTCCCTACAGCTCGTCCGGAGCAGTCCAAGTCTCTGGAAGCCCCGTGATCCCAAATTGAGTTGAAAAGACGTTATTTACACCAAAATCTTCACTGTAGCCGCTACACGGAATTTTCATTTCTGGGTGAACTGTTCCTTTAACAAGTGTGCGTAAATGCCTACATTTATACAGTGATAAATTACTCTTGTAAAGCCTGTCGATCCAAAATTAGGTGTCATTATTATTTATTACATGACAAATAATACACTATCATCCAAGCGGCGGTTCAGTGCTGTTGTACCTGTAGATATCAGAGGCTCGCGTGGGGCTGTATGATATCTCAAACGCCTCTGGTGGCATGTAGCTGATCGTACCCCCTTCCTCTTCACTGTCTTTCTTTGAAACACGTGTGACGCTGTGGTGACACCGAGCAAGGCCAAAATCTGTGAGCTGGGGAGAAGTGGGAAAGGACGAGAAGATCAGCATCGAGGGGAAGGAAGCGGTCAGCAGAAGAGAAACAGAGAGCACAAAGGTCAATAATGGCACAAAATAAAAAAAAAAATGTTTATATGATGAATGTTTATTGGCTGTTGTCTGCACCCTTCAAAATGTATTTATGTAAAGGGTTGCGGTGCAGCTGGCGGGAATTTCAGTTTTGAAAAGAAAGCAGGGACAAGCAGGGAAGGTCAGGTCGTCAGTCCATCAAAGAGTTAAACAGACTCATGAATAATCCCTCACATTTAACCCAAACCCAACAGCACAAAAACACTGAACTGAAACCGAAGCATGCATCCATATTCAGAGGAAACGACTGTTACGATTACAACTTAACCAATTAGTCAATAACAGAAAAATAATAGCTTTGTCATCTTTCAAGCAACAACGCCAAACATTCTCTGGGTTCCAGCTTCTCAAACATGGCGATTTTCTGCTTTTCTTTGTCTTATGTGACAGTAAACTTTAGCGCTTTTGGTTCTGGACTGTTGGCCGGATATAACAAGACATTTTAAGATGTCTCCTCGGGCTTTAAGAAATTGCGATGGGCATTTTAGCATCAATTAATTGAGAAAATGATCAGCAGATTAATCGGAAAAACGAGCCCTGTAGGGATGAACACAACCATGACCCAAAAAAAAAGACAGTATTACAAATTCATGGTGGAAATGTGAAATATGTAGAAAGATGATTTTAAGGATCTTACGAGGAAGTAAAACTGTTGAAATTATTAGTCATGTTGCAAAAATTACTATCATATCTTTTCTTTGGATATGATATGAAAATCATTACTCTTCGTAGGACAATATACAAAAAAAAAAACCCAAAAAACAGCTTGTCAGCTCCCATTTAGTCTCAATAAAGACTATTATAACATATAATATGTGCAGGAGGCCTGGCGTTCCCTGAAAGCCTCACCTTGGCATTGAGATAGGAGTCCAGCAGCACGTTGCTGGGCTTCAGGTCCAGGTGGAGAAGGGCAGGGGACAGACTGTGGAGGAAGTTTATACCAAGAGCCACTTGGTGAGCCAGTCTAAAGACCAACGGCCAGGGTGGAGTTTCACGTAAAGTTTCCTGATGGAGAAATGTAAGATTGTTTTTCATAGTTAGAGATAGCACAGATAGAAATAGAGCTTGTGCAAGAAGAAAGACACGAAGAAGAAAGTGGAGCTGCTGTTCATGACGTTACTCCCGCGCAAGCTGCTCGAGTTTCCACTTAGGTGCTAAGATCAGCGTGTTAACATGCTGATGTTTAGCAGGTGTAATGTGTTCACCATTAGCCTGTTAGAATGCTAAGATGTTCTTATAAGCACTACATATGAAGTGAAGCTGCTGGGAGTTATTAGCTTCCAGACATTTGGTAGAGTAAGGTGTGTCTGTTGCCTGGTTCCAGACCATTGAATCCATCCACTCCACCGACTTGACTGTCAGCCATTTTTGGCTGGCGTACCGATAGCAATGCTAAAGAGGGCAGCAGCCATAGTGATAAAAAAGTATGGCGGACATAGCAATTCGGAGTATGGCAGAGCTTTATAAGCACGTCACCAGTGTTTGGTAATTACTCTCATTGCCTGAAGGGGGAGCCAAATGTTCTGCACTGCAGGTTTAAGTTGTAATGTTTTTTTCAACGTGTAGCTAGCTGCAGCGGCGTCACTCAGCGCAACTTTCCAAATGAGGGTTATTTGGATAAAATAACCACATATTGGAAATCTAAATGGTTACTTTCTCACCTGAAAAATATTTTTAAAATTGCGACGTGTAACTTTAAGCCCTCCGTGAAGTGATTAGCTGACATTAAAAAGGGACTGACAACCGGTTCATGCAACGTAGCTTGCGTCTGGTTTATGATTACTAAGCCCCGCCCTTTAAGTTAGTTAGCTGTTGCACATTTGTGGTTTTTTCATTTTCTAAACTTTGGGTCGTCAATTTCACACAAAAGTAAACACAGCAGGCTTCTCGCTTCAAGCCAACAACCGTGACTTCCACCGAAAAGTAATTGCTCGAGCTAGCTAATGTAAGCTAATGCTAACAGAAAAACTCGGTGAGCTGGTTGAAAACTCCATCTCCAGCTGACTTAAACAAGAAGTCTGTAAACGGGTCTTATACACAGTAGGTACTTGATGGCTACATATCGTAGCTCTATCAAGCTAAAAGGTTTTTTTTGTCATAAAGAGTGCCCTTTACTTTTTTACTTTTAGAATTAAAAAACGTTCCTTTTTTTTTTTTGCCTGGTGTTGGAGTTACAACCAGTGTGACAACTCACTCACGTGACAAGATGCCCATCTCTCCCTTATTATAATACAATATTATACTGTATAGTTTTGTAGTTTTAGTTGTATTCTTGAGTTTTGGAATTTTTAAAGAAATATATTACAATAAGTAAGGAGGGAAGAAAGTAAGGAAAGGATAAAGTATTTAAATATAAGTAGGTAGGTTACTTGCACTGATAGAATGTAAATAAATACCATTTACTCAAGTGCTGCACTTGAGTATAATTTTGTCCTACTTTACTTGTGTATTTAAGTTAAGTTATTTTGCAAATAACAATATAATTCTTTTACTTTTAGGGGCTTTTACTTTTGATACTTTAAGTACATTTACTTTTTGTTCTTGTATTTAAGTGATATTTTGAATCCAGGACTTTTACTCCACCTGTAGGGAGGCCAATGATCCTCTCTCCATGATCTCCATGACCAGACCAAGCTGTGCTGACGTGCCAGTGGAGGGCAGTCGACCCTTGAAGACCCCGAGGACCTGAATAACATACGGGCTGCTTCCTTTGCGCATCATGTCGATCTCTCGCAGCAAAGAATTGCTGGTCCTGTGTGTGTTTGTTTGCATTATGAGAAATTCACAACCGCTTTTAATTGCAGCAATCAGAAACTTTGTGTCACCACTTACCCATCGTCATAATGAAGCAGTTTAATGGCTACATCGCAGCACCACTTATGATGCCTGGCTTTGTAGATTTGTCCAAAACCCCCGGAGCCGATCACCTTCCAGTCCATCAGGCTGGAGTCTTCAATCAGCGTAGGAGCTGGACAGCTGGACAGTGCCATAGCTCTCTGTCGGAGGAAATTATTCAGTTAAACCCCTACAGACCTGAAGAGTTTGTTTCCAAAGAGTGCAATTCATTTTTCATCTAAAAAAAAATAAATGAAAAGGGTCTTACCAGTGAGGTTACTCGCAAAACATCTTATTTTTGTGCTCACAGGTACAAGAATGTGTTTTAGATCATCTCAATTTAATATTATTTAATGATGTTCTGTTACTGTTTTCATTCATGCCACATTCAGACAAATGTCACGTTTTTTTAACAGTTTTTAACAGTAATAACATCAAATCCTAGACTCAGCTTTGAATCACAATCAATTTTGTGTCAGATCACATATGTATCTAATATCGAGTCAGCCTATAGGCTGCTACTGAACTCATTATTTTCATTATCTATGAATCTGAAATAAACTAGTCGGTTGTTTGGTTTTATTAAGAGACATAAAATAGGGATAAATTCTCCTCAAAGTTTGTGTTTTGTGACAAAAAAAAAAACATTTAAAAAAAAACAAACCCCAATAATATTCCATTCATAACACAAAGAAGAAGAAAAAACAGGAAATACTCACATTCGTTGCCCTTTTCTTTTCAACTCAAGGTTAAAAAATCCTTTCTTCAACTCATCTCCCCCTCCTAGATATCATGCTGTGGCCCCTTCTGTCTGGTCAGTCGGGAAGTAAATAAAAACAAACTACAGTTAGTGGAAACAGGGTGGGTTGGGGTGAAAAATATTGTAATTTTACTGCCTGTTCTGGCTCTTAACTCACCAAAGAAAAGGACAAATGTTTCTTTTCTAAGGTTGTAGGGCACATCAATTTTAGAAGCACCTAAACTCACATATACACCTATTGACATGACAGGAAACCACATTCTTTGTCATGCAGGCTACACGAGAAAGTTCAGCAGGTGAACTAAATATTAGGAACGCCAGTAAAATGCAATAATACAACAGTCATGCCATAATAACTACCTCTATGAAGCCTATATAATGTTTATAATGTCTTGTTTTAACTCTTTTATACTTGTTGTATTGGATTGCATTACATAATAAGGTACCTGATGTTTTATCCACCCCCACGAGGAATAAACTCTCCATTTTAGTTTTGAAGTTCAAGTAAATATGATAAATATTTATGACAATTCCCCGGTCTGACACTTAAAACACGAATAAGAATATTTCTGATCATTCAGAACAGGGAAACCACTCACCCTTAGGGATATACTCTTCTTCCTCATCATTCAGTCGTATCGCCCGAGGTAAAAGAGTGTAAAAACCCTCCTGCTCATTCGGTGACTTTCTACTCGCAGCAGCAGCTCTTGTTCCACCTCAACAGGCGAAAGCAGAAGTGAAACAATGCATCCCATGAATCTCTGTTTTTTACTTCTGCTTGTGGAGTGCTCATCTAACAGATATGGTGACAACAGGTTTCTGTTTCATTTAACCCTATTCCTCGTCAGATTTAATGGCTATGTGAATGATTTATCTTTTTTTTTTTCATTTGTGTGTTTTTATCGAGATTTTTTTCCGCCAATTGGTTGGTTGAGCATTTGCTTATATTATTACAAGAAAAGTTTAACAATGTTACAGACTATTTCCTTGTTTTGCTGTGATCAAGTCCGCTTAAAATGACTTTTTATGTCCTTATTTGATAGTCAAGAAGCAGACAGATTTATATGAAAGAGTTGTGGTTACAAGGTACTTAGTTACAAACTCAAAGCTCAAACTTCAGACTATTTTGAATGTTGCCAACAGAGGGCGCAGTCTGCAGGATGACTTACAATAAACGGGTGGTTTACATCAAATCAATGACTAACACCAGGCCAGGTTTATGCATCTTGTACCTAATGTAGCAATACAACAGTGTAGAAATACTCTGTCAAGTAAGAGTCACGCATTCAAATGTTTACTTAAGTAAAAGTACAAAAGTATTTGCATTCAAAGTATGCTTAAAGTGCAAAAATTAAAAGTAGTCATTATGCAGAACGGCATATTTTGGAATAATTTATGTTCTTTTACCGGAATATTATTATTATTGTTGCATCCACGTGTTCGTCACTTTAATGTTGAAGCTGGCAAAGGTGGTTCAACCACTTTACAGTTTATCTTCTGGGTAATTTCCCCTCAGGAATCAACAAATAATATTATGTGGGAATTTATTTGGCAACTTGTAATATTAAACTAAATATGCAAAGTAGCCAGTAGCTGAAGTCATCAAAGAAATGTAGTGAAGTTGAAAGTACAATGTTTGCGTCTGAATTGTAGTGGAGTATAAGTGGCAGAAAATGGAAATCCCAAAGTACAAGTACCTCAAAACTGTACTCAAGTACATTACTTCAGCACTTCCATTCCTTTCCACCACTGATCCAATCCAATACAACTCTTCTGCCACACAGTCCGCTTCTATGATGCCTGTAATGTCCCGTTTTTTGAGACCATTGAGGTCATAGTTAGCGATTGGTGTTATATTCGGTGGCGTTTCTAACGCACAAGTCTGCGTTTAGACTATTAAAACTGAACATCGCATTTTAAGAGGAAACATGGCCCTTACTCGCACAATTACGCAGCAAATTAAGTGACACGTGTAGACTTGAAACCTACTTCAATACCTGAAGTAGAATGTTGTTGTTTTTTTACGGTCACATGATAGAAGGTGTGTTTGTGGGTCCATTAATTAAGTCTGTCTAAAAGTCATTGGTATGTACAAGTTGTATAAAGCTTTCTTCGGCCCCTGAGGGAGCTGAAAATCTGACAAATTGCCTGAAGTGATGTCACTTGAGTCGGCATTGTTCTCTTTACTCTGTAGCCCCCTACTCATCTCTGCTTGAGGCTATCAGGCTACATTAGCCGTTACTAGCTTAACACGAAAATCTCCAGCACAATTGTCGGCAGCCAAGTTGCCTTGTGGGTAATGTAGGCAGTAGGCACCAAGGAAGAAGAATGTGTGGGATATTAAAGATGATAGGCCGCATCGATTTTGATACTTTTCTTTCCATCGTGAGTCTGACAATGTTGTAAAAGTCAACACAGACACATAGTTACGTGTTTACCTTCTTTTTGAAACCACTTTGTAAACATAGGTTGTTCTATTCCAGAAATTATGAAGTGCTTTGGAGGCAGAAGATATGGAGACAGAAATATGAAGCGTAAAAGCCGTGAATGTCTGTCTGAGTCTTTATAATGTCAGGTTCAGTTTAAAGGATCATAACTTGTACAGAGGTAAAACATAATGATAGAGCAAGTTTTATAACTGGGTGAAAATCATTACGCATCCCGAGTTAGGCCCAGCTGGAGCGGTGGGAGAGCTCCTCTGCAGGATGTGAGTAACTGGATGCCAAAGTTGCCCAAACAATGGAGGCTTGAAGCCCAGAATTGGATACAGGAAACCTAAATGATCAGTGTGTGACCGACTTGGAGCTGTTACATACAGTAGAGGAGTCTCTTCACTCTGTGAAAGCTGAGATAGACAAATGTATTAATGACAGTGTAACTCACACACACGACTAATTAACGGTGTGGATAAAATGGTCAAATTCCCAAGGATATTGATCAGTGATTCACAATATGATTGAATGTGTTTGGAGCTTGCTGTTGGATTAATAAAACATGATCTGCCATCCTAAACCAGGGATCCACCAGCAGTATAAAAATGAAGTGGCGCACTTCTCTCTCAGATGTCATTTTGCATGGAAGCTGCGCCTGGGACAGCTTGGTTTGTGCGTATACAAAACTTTGTTGCAAATAAACCGGCAGCGAGTGAACTTCTGCAGTCTCCTGTGTCGTTGGTGAGTCGTGGTTCATTTCATCTGCTTCTGAATTGAGGCCACTGTGGGGCTTCACAGCTTCACAGTCAGTTTCATCAGCAAAGGGTTATCCTCAAAGTAATAGAATTGAGTACAAGTTGCCAAGTTAAAGACTTCATGGGACGAGGAAAAACCACAACAGAGCTAAAGGAACAGTTCACCCAAAAATGAAAAGTCCGTCATAATCTACTCACTCTATATACTCTACCCCATGCGGATGGAAAGTCAAGTGGAGTATCTTCATCCACAAAACATTTCTGGAGCTTCACAGCAAAACAGCATTCTCTTAAACAACTGAAGTAGCTGGGAACTTGTTTTCCAAAAACAACTGGGAAAAAAAACACATAAAACAGCTCCGCTTGTGTGGTGTAATCCAGGCCCCTGGAAGATTTCTGCTTTTAAAAAAAAAAGTAAACAAGGTCTTTGCGAATCAATTTGGGATCTAGATTACACCCGACGACCTGCGTGGAGCCAATTTATGTTTTGTTTTGTTTTTTCTTTTCAATGCCTCTTTTCGATGCTGTGCAGTAAGGCTCCAGAAATGTTTTGTGGACAAACACACTTCACTTTCCGTCGGCATGGCTGTGAGAAAAGAGTGACTACATTTTCAATTTTGGGTGAACTATTCCTTTAAAAAAAAAAAAAAAAAAAAAAGAACAACCCCGCTTCTGACGTCAGTGGAAATCCCCTCTACCTCCTGTCTGGCTCTGACACAGCCAACATTACGTGTGTTTTTTGGGGTTTTTTTTTATTTTTTTAAATGTTGTTTAAAACATAAATGTACACTTTTAGGCTTATAACGCCATCTGGTTTTGGTTATTAGCGATATAATAATGATTTATGTTTGATAAAATGCACCAGAGGATAGAAAAAAACAACTTTCAAACAGCCATTCTCATTGTGTGAACATGCATTTTAACATGAGTCCGCAGGCACGTACTGAGTGTAAATGACGATCACATTTTAAGGGTAATGTAATGACCAGTCAGAAGTGCCCGCCCTGCGTCTGAGATAAGCCGCGTCTGTGTTGGTTTAGTTTCGGTTTTGTGTCCGGGGTTTCCACCGGTGATAGACTTCCTCGTCCGTCTCGCCGCCCCAGCAGCAGCAGCAGCAGCAGCAGCAAGGGAGCTGGGATGTTTGTCACAGCCTCGTTTTCAACACTCCGAGGGTGCGATCATTTTGTGGCACGACGGCATGTGTTGAACTTCAGACACATGCTGTCGTTTTATGATTGCGGAAGACTTCGCTGCTGGAAACGAAACTGACGGCGCACGGCGAACGACCTCACGTAAGAAAACGACACAGAAAGATCATGTTATTATTGTTTTTGTTGTTGTTGTTGTTTTTTCCCCCCGTGTATTATTCTGTCCCGTGAAGCGGAAGATGTGTCTGTTTCCTGCTCTGTCTTTGCTAAAGACAACAAAGAACGACTCCACAAGGTCTATTTACGTTAGGATACATGTTTCACAACACTCACACAGATGCCAAATGATCCGGTAATACGCCATATTTTGTGAGTTGCAGAAATAGATTTGGAGCGTTGTTGAATAAAAGCAAATGGCAGCACAATAATCCAGTCGAACAAGTTGAAAATAAATATAAGTAGGCCTATATTAATGATAATAAAAGGGAAGGAGAGCTTTGTTTACATGTTGGACTTTGCGCATCAGATAGCCCCTAAAGTGGTGGAGAGGTACTTGTACGGTTTACTTCACTAAATTAATCTGACAAGTATATTTCCTGATTAAAATTTGACGCTAAATAGACGCGTCAAGCTTGTTAGAGGTCGAAACAACAACATCAAGTTGTGATGTTTGTTGTTGAGCCCAACGACTGCATTCGAACAAATAACAAAAGTTCTTCTAAACATCCGCATAGCCGAAGAAAATCATAGCAAACCTATTTTATTTATTTATGAATTTATCAGTCCTTCCTAACCTTTTTAGTGTCTGACCTGTTCCGTGTACAGCCGGTGTTCTGACCCCATGCAAGTGTCATGTTTCAGATGTTTAGGACTTAAGCAGAGATTTCCCCTCTAAAATTCCCAGATGGTTTAATTTAAATACAAACTGTGCAGTATTTGACATGAAAAACAAAAGCGTGGAGGAAAAGATTTTTTTTTTTTTTAAATGAATCGGTCTGCAGATTTCTTCTGCTTCTTTCCTGACACATTTATCTATTTATTTACACGTACTTACTCTCCGAGCTAACTGCAAAGTTGAAACTAGCACCTAAAACTCTGATGCAAAAGGCGTTTTGAATGCAGGGTTGGTGGGTTGTTTTTTTTTGTTAAAAGAGTACATTGTTTTGCTTTTACGAGTCAGGTGCAAAGCGTGAGGTGCGTCATGCTTTTGCACATTGTTTTTACAGATGGAGATGGAAGCGAGCAAGGCTATAGTATATTATATAACTTTCACTGTGTGGCAATCACTTTGTTGCAGTTTGATTAATTAGTCACTTGTTTTGTAATATACACTTCTAAAACACAATACAAACTGAAATAATGGCTATACGGTGGTTTTTATTGATGCTACTTCTATCTAGTTTTTACTACCATGAATCTTTAAGTCAGCGGCATATTCTTTGTGAAATTAGTTTTTTTTTTTCTGTTAATCCAGACATCAGGGATACATGCACGTATGAAATAGCATAATACTACAGTACAGATGTGAGGGTTTATATAGGCTGTATATTTCGGGAGTGATCAGTAAATGAAAGTGTAAGAAGATGCAGTTCCTTCCATAAGTACTGTGTGTACAGTAAATGCAGGCTATATGTGTGCGGTAGGTTCATGTCTGCAGCACTGCCCACGCATGCTGTTGTTGAACGCGTCACTGTCATTCTGTAACGCTTCACACTTACTTTGGAAGAGAAGGAAACACAAGAGTGGAAGAGTTGAGAATGTTGCATTTAAATTCAAAGCGTTAACTTTTAATCACGATGAAAATTTCTGATAACGTGAGCATTATCTAACACTGGATAGCTATAATAGCGTAATATGGAAGTTAACTATGACAAATAACATATATATTTTTTTTAAATCTATCTCACGTTATTGTCAGGTATTTTATTTTTGTATTATTCAAATTGTCTGATTTTATTTCCCTGCAGCCCTGAAGTGTTTTAAGCCCCTTAAGTGCTGTAAAAAATTTAATTAACATCCAACTTTGCCAACAGACTTTTAAGTTCAGTGATTTTTTTTGAATATATACCAGTGCTCCGTGAAACTTGTGGTTGATTCCATCTCCCAAAGTTTATGTACACACTCTCATAGCTTTATTTCTATTTATAAAACAGATGTTTAACATTCTAATAACACCGTTTTATAGCTTTTTAAGTGATGATTATGCATCTTTGAACAGCTTGTTGAAATGAAATATATATTATATTTTTTTGCCACCAAAGTAAAGATTTATTGTAATGTGAAATGTGTTGTTGTTGTTGTTTTTTTTGCAGTATGTTCAACTCTTTGACACCCATTTAAGAACAAGGGATGGACGCCGAGAGAAGTGATGGAGGTAGAGAAGGAGGAGAACCGGAGGTGGTGGATGAGTTTGCGTGTGCTGGGATGCTCCGGGGTTCTCTGACCTCCCTGCACAGCACCGTGGAGCGGATCTTCGGTGTGATGTTTGACATCGGGGTGGCTGATTTGTCTCATGCCAACAATGGGCAGATATGGCTAAAACTACAAGGGCAGAGCAACAACGTGAAAGCTGCCAAAGTAAGCCCTTGTTTAAAGTACATTAGTCCTGATTGTGAACCAGTTTGTAAGCCTTGATTTGAAAAGGTTGTGATTACCGGCAGTGTGTAATCTACAGGGCAGAGGCAGTGCTCCAGCGAAATGACTCAAGGGTTTTTAAATGTTGATTAATTACTCTCAGTTGAGTTTCAGTTCAGATATGGTGCCAACCCGCTGACACATGCACTCAGAATGACTGACAGCACAAAATGAATTCATAAAAGCAAGACTGAAAACGAACTCCAAAAGTCACTCCGCAAGTGCAGTCGCTTCGATGAGCAACACGTGTCCTCGTATAATAACAAAGTAATAAAAACCCAGCAATCACGTGATTGTCGTGATATGCTTAAAGCCATTCCAGCAGACACAACTCAGTTTGGCAGAGCGATATCTTAATATATTTTATTGTTACGTCTTTTCTCATATTACTTTGTGAGACCGTGGACAGTGTTAGATGTTCCGCTACCAGTTTTTCCTTCCTGATTCCGTAACTTTGCATATCGGCCAATACCAGTGTGCTAAATATATATATATATATATGTGTGTGTGTGTGTTTGTGTGATTATTATTTTTAAAGTGAATGGACAGATTAATCGGTTTGGCCAATTAATCAGCACCAATAACATGTTTTTTAGGACGTTGGGTATTGGCATTGGTATCCACCTTTGGTTTACCTTTTGATCTTTTTTAATAGCTGTGTACTACTAACCCTGTATGGATATTATGTTATGAATGTACTTGATGAAGTTGTTGCTCAGTTGTGGTGTAACTATAGCTGATGACCATGTTTCACTGGTATGACATGATGAACTTCTTCCCTGAATAGACACATTATGTTCAGAATTTGCACCACTACAGTGTTTTCGCCACTTCTACAGTAATAATAGAACAATGATACAAAACATTTTCTGTCTTGTAGTTATTTGTGAAGGGAGTTGTGAACCAGGAGGAGCAGCAGGAGGTTTCCTACCCCGGGGTTCTTCACTGTGTCTTCTGTGGAGCCAGAGGGCTGTTCATGGACTGCCTGATAAGAAGCACCTCCGCGCATATAGTGGTGAGAGTGGCATTCTGGGTCTCTGTTTAGGCTACATTCATACCATTTATATTTACAAAAAGAGAAGGTCGCAAAGGAGATATTAGAATGGGAACAGAGTAAAGGGAAAGAGCGATCTTCTCATAGTTGTCACACCTCACAGTTGGCAAAAATCTGGCTTATAATCTAATATAAAGGTAGCCCACTGAATAATCCAATAATCATAAATCAGTAGGTCTTTTTGGGCCATGGTGGTGCGATGTGTAAATGCGCTATTTTCAGCCAAATCCTGCTAGCCACAAACATCTTGCGTCCATCACTCAGTGAAGCTCAATTGAAGCTCGATGAGCTCGATTCTCGTTAGTTTTTTTTTCTTCTTCCTGTATCCGATTCTTCCTGGGTCAGTGTCAAAGCGCCTCAGAGCTTTCTCTCCTGAATTATCCTCCGGATACTTCAAAACTCGCTCTCCCACTTTGCAATCAAATCTCCGTCCAAGTGCCACGCTGCTCAAGTTAGCTTTCGACCGTGTTGTGATGAATTCGGTCACTTGGCACTGATTGAGACCCCCGTGATTAATTTAAATGTAGCCACTGCCACCTATTGGCACTTGTACATTATTAGAAACTACGGTTGGCACAGCCATTCACCCGCATTGACTGCAATTGGGTGATAACACTAGATGAGTAATCCAGAACAACAAATTGTTGAAATTAACATGATTATATTGTTGGATTTATGAATTAAAGCAGTAGAAATTTACATTATACTTAACTGGTGTGCACATTATATGACCAGGAGTTTATCCACCCTTGTTTTTCTTTTTACTTGGCCTGTATTTGGGGTCCAGCCTTTATTTGTTTGTGTTAACCACCCCCCAGGCATTATCAGGGGCCCGGCTTTTAACTGACTACCACTTTTTGTTTTAGTATTAACAAGCTTCCTTGATTTGCATTATGTGGCCACATACTATATAAAGTGCTCATAACAAAGCCAAGATAATAATTTCTAACCCCTCACAAACTTTCCATGGTCACTCACTTCCTCACTGTACAAATCCGCCTTCAGCATATAAGCGTTGTTTTTACTTAGTGTGTACATTTTGGACTGATGGTGCAATAACGATATTGACTAATAATATATCGGGATTGCATTCTTGGTATTCTGACAAGAAATTACATTATTAGACAATATCATTATGTCATCCTGTATCCTGTATAAAGTAATTCCTTAATGTCACTCTGTAGTGTTGTCAGTGGGATTTTTTAAACTATTATTAACATGTTTTGTTAAAATGCAAATATACAACAGGGAAATTTCAGTACTTTTGACAACTGTCTTTTTCACTATTAGTTACGATACTTGTTGCAACAAATTGCTCGGAAATCCCTTGTTAATGTGTCTTCACCCCTACATAAGAATAACCCTAAAAATAGTTTTAAACTAGGGTTTTCTTATTCAAAGAAGATTTGAATTTCAAAGATTTCAAATTTTGTGTTTCATATTGTTGGATAGTTTAAATGGATGTTATAAAAATGGAGGCGAATGGTGAACCTCAGATGAGAATATTCTGAAGTACCATAATAAATACGTTTATTTTATGATTCGAGGGAGTCATTTTTAGGTCCCGTTCTGACCGACTTTAGCCCTGCATGAAAGGTCATTTATTTGAATAAAGCCAATCTTTCAAAGCAGCGTGGGTGCCAAGCAGCTTAAGCAGAAAAAGCAAACAAAGGGTTGTCCAGCAAAATAGTTGGCTCAACTTTTGTCAGATTGCATCACAAAGTCATTGGGCAAGGCACTGCATTGGCTAATCAAATACAGACAAGCACACATTTTTGGTAGATCACTTTGCAATGATTCTACAGCCTGTCTGTCTTATGCAAAGCACTTTGAATTGCCTTATTGTTGAAAAGTACTGTACAAATAAACTTGCCTCGCCTTGCCCTGGCTTACATCCCAATCATCATGAAAAACAATAAAATAATCGCCAGGTGACAACTTTCCACATTTGGAAAATCCTGTCTCATAGTAATAGAAACAGCTGCAGTGTTTTGGAGTCTAATAAGATTTAAACTAATTAATCTGTCACTCAAACAAGACTTCAAGGATTGTATTTCATGTCTCATAGGTACATGGATGTGCGCAGCTTCTTGCATTATTTAAACATAGGACCGTTTTTGGTCTGCACGACCACTTACATTTTTATTTTGCTCTCATTAAGAGCACTAAGATTCATGTCATTCTGTTTTCCTCTCACCAAACCAGGTTGGCTCTATAGGATTCCTGCTCATATCAGGTCTTGCGGAGCCAGTGGTGCGAGCCTACTCCCTTATCACAGACCTGGTGGAGAGGTATGATGGCACACAGTCCAGACGCGCTGAGATTGGGGACAAAGGCTCCGGCGAGTCTCTGGATTCACGCCGGGCCTTCAAAACTCTGGTGGAGAAATGGGAGGACAGGCACATCCTGGATCTACTGGTTTTACCGGGGTCAGTAAAGGAAATCCTGCTGGATTTGGTGAAAGAATCGGGGCTTGGATCAATCCCCAGGCTGGCACTGACAGCTGGAAATGCAGGGGCAAGTTCACATGAGGATTCGGAGGGTAAATTCGACAGCACTACTCACAGGTGGGTTGAAGGGATGACTGCAGGTTCAAGGAAAGACTCTGCAACCAAAGAATCTTTCTTTCAGTCCTTCTGCACTTCTGCAGGCTCACGAGGGAGAGCAGAGGGTGCTGAGGAAAGACTTATGCATTCCCCACAGGAGGTGGGAGATGAGGAGCAGCTGGAGCAAGTGGGGACATTAGGTACCAAAGTGGAGGAGGAGGAACAGGAACTGCAGTTTTTCCTTCTTTTGAAGTTCTTCACAGCCATGGGGTACACAGAAGACGTCGTGAAACGAGTACTTGCCCGAACGGGACCCAAAGAGGCCTCACAGATACTGGACTTGGTTCAGCAGGAGCAGGATCGTAGTGACCGGGAGCAGACAATTCAGGTTGGCCAAGACGAGAAAAATCGAGACGAGGTTGCCTTGAATCAGAGTGAGAGGAATGGACCTTGCGAGTCAGAGCACAGAGAAGATGGAGAAATCGCAGCAGGAGGAGAGAACGTGAAAAGTAAAAATGGAGAGATCGGAGAAGTTTGTGAAGGAGATCGGGAAGGAGCAACAGGAGCCACAAGACATTTTGAAAGAGAGGATAGTGGCGAGAGAAAGGAGGAAGAACACGAGGAAGACTTTGTCTTGGGAGTGTTGAAGAAAGCTGCAGCCAGCTGCGGGTACATGGAGCAGAGAGTAGCCAAAGTCTACAACATGTTGCCTGATCGATCCACTCACCAACTGCTACTGGAGCTGCAGAGAGATGAGAGCAAAAAGACGGACAACTTTAGGGAGGGCCCGAGAGAGATGGATGATGTGGTTCTGGAGAAAGGGGGACCAAAGGTTGGACCAGCAGAGGACGAAGCAAGAGGAGAAATTGAACTTTTTTTACGCGCAGAAAAGAAAGAATCTGTTGATAAAGGCTGGGTAGCAGTGCCAAAACAAACTGTACCTGTTGCAGAGCCAGATTTGTTTACTTGGATTAATAAGCCCTACCAGCTTACCATGAATCAATACACCTCACAGACAAAGCAACTCCAGCCTCCTGAATCACAAACTCCACACCAAATCATCCTTCCTGAAGTCAAAGGACCACCCATGCCTAGTTATTCCGCATCCTTAGATCCTCCACACACCGATTTCCAGTCCAACAAACAATATGATCAAACCAGCTACCGGCCTAATCCATCCACCTCAAAACAAAATCATCCAACCCATGACAACATCATGAATATAGCGCCCCAGTCTTCAAACTCCTTAAAACGAGCACTCCAAGCCCCTCAACCCCCCCTCTTCAAAGGGAAAGACTCATCTCCCACCAGAGCAAGGGAAAGACGGGCCTTCACGGCTTCCTCTTCAGTGGTGGTGACAGGGGAGCAGCGTTTCCTGGAGGGCCTGCAGGTGCCCTTTGACCTTCAGCTGACAGACGAGCCCGGAGACCCGAAGCTGAGGATGATCATCATTGACGGTAGCAACGTGGCGAGGAGGTGGGAATTGCGGAAGGAGTGGGAAAAATGTGTTGTTAATGTTCTGTAATGTGTATATTTTATGTTTTAATTGATTTATTTTATTAGGGTTGTTATGGGATAGAAATATAGGTTGTGTGTGCTTAAATATGAGGGATTGTTCAAAAAGAAATTTCTCCAGGGTTGGGGATCAACATCTTATGTTTCTCTTGGTCGTGTAAATTATAGATTTTTTTAAACGCAATATAAAAGCATATTATACCGTCCTGCGTTGTTTACATCCTCTTCTTCTCTGCCTTTGCTGGAGCATTGCTGCGTTTCTTTGCGTAAACAAAATGGGACCCACTTTTTTTTTTAAATACTCAATAGCGCTGCTAGTGGTCAAAAACTCCCCATGGTACATGTACACAGTGGATCTTGATCATTTCTTGTAAAGCACAACTAAAGTACTAGATGAGCTAAGCACAAATCTATTGGTAGGTTTCATCTTGGTAGATGTCTGATATTATTAGAAAACTGTACATATACTGTTCCATGTTTTCTACAGTCACGGGTTGAGTAACTTCTTCTCCTGTCGAGGAATCGCTCTGGCCGTCCAGCACTTTTGGGACCGAGGCCATCGTCAAATCACCGCCTTCCTGCCACAGTGGAAACAGAAATACGACCCCAAGACGAAAGGTAACGCTTCCTGGTTCTCTTGCAGTATCTTTGCATGGCATGTACACTTTAACGATTGTTGCCATTATTGATTGATCTCCAGATTGTTTTCCTTGATTTACAGTAAGCAATTAAGTTTGGTCTGTAAAATGTCAGAAAAAGTTGATGTCTTCCGGTAGGTTTTTTTTTTTTTTTTTTTGCGTGACCTACAGCCCAAATGCAAAAATTCTCAATTTGCAACCTCATAAGGCAGAAAAAACAAAACAACTTACATCTGAGAAGCTGGAACAAGGGAATCTTCTAGATTTATAGAAAAGAGGATGAAACATGCAAAAACATGACAGAACCCAGCAATAAGATGTATGGCATTTCATTGGAATGATTGGCGTATAGTCGCCTTTAACCCATAACACCGATTTTGCTGCTTTTTCCACAAATGTTAGACTTAGAGCTAATTTATCTCCAGATCTATTTATCTACTTATAAGCTGTCTCCTCTTGAATTTTAAATGGCCAGAGAAACCAGAATAGTTCTTGGCACACGAGTTAAACATTGTCTAATGCAGACTGTGATTTCTAAATTACAAGGTCTCTGCGCTTCCATGCTTGTGTTCTGCTTATGTTTAATTGTGCTTTTCCCTTTAGTGCAGACTAAACATAGTGTTGTTTGTTCCTGCCTCTCAGAGCAGCACTATCTTGGTGAGCTGCAGAAGCTGGGCCTGGTGTCCTACACCCCCTCCAGAGAGGTCCAGGGCAAGAGGATCTGCTCGTATGACGACAGGTAGACGGACCCTGTTATTGTACTGCTGCTGAAGTCTTGTGTCTGTGTTGCAGCAGATGGCAACGGAAGCCCTAGAGATTAGAAAAGCAAGTGCGTAAAAACAGAAAGTTACTGGTTTCACTCACTGGCCAGGGAACGCTTTCACCTCCCTTGGCTACTGTCATCGTGCACGTGAGCGCACTGCTCCACTGAAGCAGTTAAATGTTCAGCTGAGGGCAGCTGTCTGTAGCTGTAAGACAGGATGCTGCTGAAAAAGAACTGAAACAACAAACAAACAAACAAATATCTCAAAGCTGCTATATTTATAATTTTATAGGATTATAAAGGAACATGTTTCAGACCAGTCGGTATCGTTTTTTTGTTGTGAGAATTGGAATCCATACTGCACACTAATTTCATAGAGTATGTTCAACATACTACTCATCATGCATGTAGTATACTGTTTACATACATAACGTTTGGAAAGGTACTGCCAAATAGACCTAACAAATAGGCATCAGATTGTTTTCCCTAAGAATTAATGTTTTTATATAATTTGAATTGCTGGTCGAAGATTTTTTGCAGCTGTGAGCAGCTCCTCCATTTCCTCTGGGCATTGCATTTTGGGAGAATAGTGTGTGTCAATGGGACTCCTTAAAAACGTACCAGTTTTGCTGGACGTAGCAGTGCACCGTCTCGGAGCACACGTTGTTTTCCTATAATTTGTGTATTTGGTCTCAGACTTGTGCACCTGTTTACATGGAAAGCTATAGTCTGTGGTAAGACCGTTTGGGCGGTTACGGGAGAAGCTTGTCTTCAGAAGTCAGGTGACATAGTGTATAGAGAGGAACAAAGTCCAATTTAAGCAGCAAATCATGCTGGATGAATGGATCAAACATAGGAATTTCACCCACAAGACAAGGGTTCAAGTCCAATGTAAAGCTTTCTTGACTTTATATTTTTAGATTTGGGGAATTTATTATTTTCAGTTTTTTATTTAACATTTTCATTTCACAATTTGGTTAGGTTTAGTCAACGCTGACTTTTAGTCTCGCACAAGAAACGAACAGTGATACAAAAAAACATCTCTGTTCCAAGTTACAAATAGGCCCAAGGTCTCATGATGGGTTTTTTTTCTTGGGGTTAAGGTTTGCTAATTTTTCCAAAAAGTGACGAGACGACAAGAATACACATCAGACACACAACACTCTGTGTGACGCAGGACGTTAGGTGCTACCCCCAGCAAAATACTGAGTTTTTAGGGTTAGGGAGTTTTTAGGAAGTCACGTGTCAACAGCACACTCAAAAAATAAAAAAAAAATTGACTTTGTTCAGTCTGCGTTCTGTCTGGTTTTCGTGTCCAGCACATTTTAAGTTCTTTTCCAGGTTGCTTTGAAATCTTTTCGTTTCTCTTTTTTCGCCCTTTTCCATAGATTCATGCTGCAGCTTGCGCAGAAGACAGACGGAGTGATCGTAACAAATGACAACCTGAGAGACCTTTCAGATGAGTCGCCTGTGTGGAGGGACATCATCAAAAAGAGGTATGAAAAGACGGCATTCAAATGCGAAAGCTTCAGTAGTCTTCCCGCAAGTTGACCCAGAAATGTGTTACATCAACCAGCAAGACAGTGAGTTGGAAAATCTTTTTAGCTCCAAAATCAGTCATCTTTCTTTGACTTAAGTTTATTTTGAAGTAAGTAATGCTCAGATAATCATGGGAATACAGAGCAGTCTACAGTTCTGTTTTTTTTTTTACAGTCCAATAAGGGAGATTTCCTATGTTTTAATTTGCTTCGAACCTCTTTACCATCATAACATGATCTGTGAGGTCATTTTACCATTAAATAAGTGTAAAGGTTCGGTGCTGCTGGATAGAAACCAGTATCAACATCTTCCACGCAGACGAGGCTAAATTCACTCCCGTTTTAAAGTGGGAGTAGACAACTTTCCTCCCCTTAGCATTTCCAGGTGCTGGTCTCAGTGCTGTGATAAAGGCAGTGTAAACACCCATTGTATTAATAAGTAGACAAGTCTTCTTACTTTCTGATGTAGTGGAAAGAATGTCGGTTTTTAACCCTCTCAAGTCCTGGTGGTAATGGGAAACACGTATCGACGGGGGAACAGATTTCCACACAGAACAGAGCGCTTTCCATCGAGTTTCCACAGTTATTCCATTTGTTCCGCTGTTACCTGGGGATAGTGACCGGGGAGAACAATGCTGCTTCCTGTTTTGGTTCCGCAATGGCTGATGCCCTTCTTTGGAACCTTAATTTTTGCGGGAAAAATCGTGGCATCACGGATAGCAAAGTGAATGCGAGGCTTACAGAGAACCAATCTAAACGTGGGTGGTGTCATTTTTCTTTAGCCATCACACTGTGCAATATATATTTGCTTCATAATGATAAGTTAAAGCGAATAAGTTGCCTATTGCGTGTCTAGGTCCCCTGTATGAAAACTGCTTAAAGGGCAAGTCTACCAATTACAGTAGTGTGATCTCCTCAGACTTCTCCAGTTTACGTTTGTCGGGGATCACTTCATGGTGCCGGACGACCCTCTGGGCAGAGGAGGGCCTCACCTGGATGATTTCCTGCGCTCGGACCACAGGTATCAACAACCACACATATAGACACACAGATAGACACACAGTGATTTAGGATGCTATAAGAAAATGCGCTAATTCTTTATTCTCTCTCAGGAATCCAAACCCAGGAAACCACTCTTTTGCCGGCATAGCCACCGCTTTCCCCTCCTCCAAACCTCCACGCTCCCAAACCGAGGTCCTGAACTTCCGCGACCGAACATTGGGTGGAGCTCTGGATGCATCGCATGGAGGGAGCCGGGCTAAAGGGAGAGGGCATGGAAAAGAATGGGAGCAGCACAGGCAGTTTGGAGCCTCATGTGCAGACAGGAGTCCAGAGGAAACGGCCAGCCTCAGAGAGCAGCTCTGTCAGGTTTTTGCGGGTCAGGACAATATGGTGGCGCTGGTGCTGCAGTGTCACCCGGCAGAGACGGACGTCAATGTGCTGTCTGATCTGATCTTGGAGCAGCAGAAGGACTAGACATCTTTTAGTCTTACTTCAGACTTAAATGCTAAAATTTGCCCTGGTTTAATAATTGTGTTTGCCAAAGCAACTACAAGAAATCACGCCGGCTAATTATTGATCTGCATTAATAAGGGTTTTATGAAAAGACCAACTTTCTGTTGACAGTCAAACACACATATAATTTATAGTGTCCTGCATTTGAATGCGTGATCTTTGTCTAATGTGTTGCTATTTCTGTCCTCTGTCATGTCTGATAATTGCATTTTAGTCGTTAAGTTTAGCCATTTTTTAAAGATTCGAGTTAAGGGTCATCCACACCAAGAACAAGACAGATGTGAGCATCCACGCTGATGAACAATGATGTTCTGCAAACATGCAGGGATATTTATGGCCTGTTACTGTTAAACAAAAAGGAAAGCACACAAAATTCTTCAAAGATGAGAGGAGTTGGATGCATCCAACACAGACACATTTTTTTGAAATATACTTTCGTATGAGTCAACATCAATTTAGCGGCATCCCGGCAATCGTGAAAGGACAAAGCGAACTTAAAAAACCCAGCATGTCTCAGGTAAAATTACACTTTGTAATGTATAATTTGCAGCCTTATATTACATTGCATCATTGTTTAATAAGTTTTACACCACAGTAGCCAAGAGCGAGCAATTGGAGTAGACCATTTTAGAATTCAAAGGTCGGTGAAACCAATATTGTAAGGAGTACACGGATGGATTTTGACTGACTCTGTGTTTCTATCCTTCGCCAAATCGCTCTGAACATGATCCCAACGAGACAGTTTGCCAGTGTCGTTGTCGCTATGGTTGGGGTGTGGACATCCACTTGAAAACGACAGATTTAAAGATTTTTTCCCCTATGTCCAGATGCTGTGCCAACATGAACCTGTAAATTCTGCTTACTTGTTGTTAGAGGCCTCCCGATAGCAGGCCCTATTTGACCCACCCTATTTGACCTATCTGTCTTCCCTAATCCAAAGCAACCGTGATGCCTCCTCATCCTCCAGTGTCCATGATTCATCCCCCCGCATCTACCTCACCTCCATCTTCTCTGCCTGCATCCCTCTCTTCTCCCTTAGCACCCCGTGTTGATCCTATTCAAGTGAAGGGACCAAATTGGGGAATAAATTTGGCCAGAAAGGACAGGCGCAAAGAGATCCAGCTGCTAGCCGTGGTCACTAGGACACAGGTGAGATGGACCATTTGGTGCAAGAGAAACGCCACATAATTATACCCAGTCATACCCACTTTGTTTGCATTCCTTGAATCCATTGCTGGGGTGAGATCATTTTAATAATCCACCTTTGTTATCATTTACAACAAATCGATTAGAGATACTTAAAAAAAAAATCCAACTTAAAGCTTCAAATAAAATTAAAATGTTTTTTGTCCTACATGATGGATGCACAGTTAATAACCTGCTAGTTTTTTGTTTTGTTTTTTACCTATGCTATGCTAATGTTGGTCTTTCAGCCAGTCGGTTGAGTCCACCACTTTGGTCCAGATTGAAATATCTCAAATACTGCTTAGTTTATCATTACATTTAATACAGACATTCGTGTTCCCCAGAGGATGAATCCTCATGTATTTGTCCAATGCATTTATGACCAAATTCCTGGAAAAATCAATGACATTCCCATCACCTTCAGTTGCACTTTGTGGTTAGTACAAATTAGCAAATGTTAGCTTGCTAACAGGCTAAAGTAACATCAACGTGCTTGCATTGTCATTGTGAGCATGTTAACACGGTGATGTGAGCACTACCGCTTCACAGAGCTGCTAGCATAGCTGTAATCTCTATAGTCTTGTTAAATGTCTGATTAAAAACATGACCAATGCGTGATGACACCTATCAAACATCCTCCTCTGGGTTGTTTAAGTGGGTTGATGTCACACACCTCTTGTTCTAATCTTTTACTATTTTTGTAGTCTTGAGAAAATAATTGTTTAAATGTGCCACTAAAAGTTTTTTGTTTTCTCTCCAAGAGCAATAAAAATGTATTTTATTCAGTTGCTATTCTGAATTTCTTGTAATTTAAACTTCAAATTATTTACCTGTTTGTTTAAAAAAAAAACTGTTGCAGACAATAAGTTGTAAAATTTGCACATTAGCACCACCTGCTGTAGGGTGGGTGTCATCTTGCTATGCTAGTATAACGCTAAACCAATCCATACAATATTATTTACACTCAATTTCATATTTTCATAACTTATCTTAATCTGATCTGATGTATGGTGATGGTAAACGCTGTATTTTATATGACAAATATTACAAATAGACCCAGCAGTTACCCTAAATATTTATAGTCAGATGGGTATTATTATACGCCCTTTATTCAGAATATGAATCTCTATTCATATATAAACTGCTTGGGAAACTGTTCATGATAGTTATCACCAGAGGTCACACTTCACCACTATTTATCTGTATGCGGGAAAAGAAAGTCACTATGATGCAGTGAATTTAAGTTAGTAGAATTTAATGAACATTAGTATGCAGATTACAACATATGCTACCAATGAAATTCTATGAAATTTTGTTTTCAATGTCAAGTGCTTCCTGTTTAGGCCCTTTCCTGCGACTTTCAGTGTTCAGAAGTATTCAGATCCTTTATTTCAGTAAAAGTACTTCTGAGTATGAATCTAAACAGGAAAATTTATGTAAAAGTAGGCTTTTACTGCAGTTGATTGAGGTGGAACTAATATTTAACTATTTACGACTGCAAATGATCGTTATCATTACAGATTAATCTGCTCATTATTAATCAATTGATTGTTTGGCTTGTAAAAAATTTAAAAAAATAGTGAGAAATGGCGTCACCATTACCCAAAGTCCAGAGTGAGACCTTCACAATTTAGTTTTGTCCAACCAACAGTGCAAACTTTAAAATTATTATAAATTAATTAATTTAAAAAAGAAAAAGCAGTAAATCCTCACATTTGCGAAGTTGGAATTATTAAACGTTTTTACATGAAAAATCATTTTCTGTCAATCAGTCAATTCATTCATCAAATAGTCGTTTCAGCTGTACTTGTGTGAGTAGTTTAATTTCTGACAAAACATATTTTATAGGCTCTTTGTATGTTTACTATGCAGACATCTAAATGTTTTAAGTAACTAGTAAAGCTGTCAGAAAAGTGCAGTGAAGTAAAAAGTGCAACAATTATCTCTGAATTGTAGTCAAGTGGAAGTAGTGCGTGCCACGAGAAGAAAAAAGCTACCTCAAATTAGTAGAGTAAATGTACTTTGACCACTGCAACCACAAATATTTAAATTAAAAATAAATTAATTCTTCTCATTTGAGGTTTACCTCCAAAATGGCTGAGAAATAAAGGAGGATGCCATCATGCTTTTCTGTCTTCTTCCTCTTCCTATTGTGACTTTTCTGTTTTGTTTATCCAGAGAAAATAAAAAATAAAAAGATTTCACAATACATATATTTTCGTTTACACATGAAAATAGAAATTACGCCTCATGCAGGATGACTCGTTTCTTTGTGGGACTTCACAGAGGAGGATTAAGCCGCCTTTTTTCCCCCCAAGAATAGATGTATATTAAACCGGTTGGGTGAGTTGTAAACAACAGTGAAAATAGACAGAACATCTATTTTGGGAACATCCTGAGCAACACAGAGAGAATTTTCACTGGAGGCTCAATGGACTTGCCCAGTAAGTAAAATCCAGCACGCCTAGTGATGTCTGATTCACCTCTGCAGGAGTTTAAATTAAAGAGAGCTGCAGTGGGCGGTGGCTGTAGGTCTGCTCTGTCTAGATTGTTTTGGTGTGAGTTGGTTCAGTAAGTTGATTTGCAGGTTAAATTGTAAGATTCAAACTGAGACCAGTTGTCAGGTTAATGTCGTAGATTGAAAATGTAAATATAGTAGAATTCTGGACAAATCACAGCTATGATGGCTAAATTTTTTTTTTTTTAAATCTAGCATTGAAACAATGCATCACCAATAAGACTACACATGTCTTCCATCTGGCACTAAAACCTGCAGCTGCACCATCTTTACAACAGCATGACTGTGTGTGTGTGTGTGTGTGTGTGTTTGCTGATGTTGTAAAATTGGTTGTGAGGCAATATAGGGAAATATTGCTTCACCAATAAACATGTTTGGTTTGACAAAAAAAAAAATAAGAAAGAGGGGCACACAGAGGAGAGACAAACGAAGTGTCTTCAATAAATCAAACTAGGGTAGATTGGTTAAGCATGATTGATGCCGCTATGTTTTTTAGCTTATTAAAACTCCCCCTGATGAAACTGGTCATGTGGCAGAACTGGCTACAGAACATATTACAGTGATCATAAAGGAAGACATGTTTGTTTCTTTATTTTAAAGGCTTTGATACAAAGAATGCTCCCTTTTCCAGTAAGTATTACCAGTGAGTTGTTACCATCACATATGTTGCATACATTTACTTTCATTACCTTTTATTTTCTTTCATTTCTTCTGATTACAACACACAGACGGAGTGTGACTTCTGCTCAGGACGCCATTGCTCCATCTTTACATAGCAAATAGTGGTTTGCTGCTATATTAATGTTCAAAATCTAATATATAGAATCGTTAAAGTAAAGTTGATACTTTTACTTAAATAAGGGGTCTAAATATATATCGGCTACTTTATCCACCAACGCTGCAGTCTGACCTTTGACCTGTCCTTCCTCTCCATCTCTCTGCCTCTCTATTTACCTCATCTTATTTGCATAGCTGGACCAGAGCGCTCGTGCTCGCGTGCGCACGCCCCCGCCCTCACCTGCCTCGCGCTCACAACCCCTCACACACATTCTCCCGTGCGCAGCACCCGACGGAGACTTTTAAACGTCTGTTTTTGAAGAGAAAATTACGATTTCAAGGGGGGAAGTTTCGACATTTTACCCGATTTTAAAGATTAAACGTGTTTGTGACTACAGCAAAAAAAAAAAGGATGACGGAGGAAGTTGAGCGACACAAAAACGCAGGGGGAAATTAACCTTATCGTGTTCGTGAACGACGAGAGAGATGTTAATAAATAATGAGGTAAGAATACTATTTAGCTTTACAAGCACTAGCTTACTTTAAGTTACTTTTTTGTGCTTTAAATAGTGTGTTAATGACCAAACCCAGTGTTTGTTGCTGTCCTGTCACAAATCTAAATCTGTGCTTAATTCAGCCTCTAGAACTCCTTAATTTACGTTAAATAAGTTGCTGAACCGATATCGATATCATAAGAGAACTATTAATCTAACTGTTAACGTTATGGTATTACCATAGAAAGTTACACGATTTTAAAAACGGACGTTAGGTTGTAGTTTAAAGTCCGATGTGACTGATTTTTTTTCATGATAAAAGACGATTCCATGCTTTCACATTTAAATAAAATTAGCTGATTTCATTATTAAAGTGACTTTTATGAAAAGCTACACCTGCTGCTATCATCCGTTAGGTTACAGATGAAGCGAACGTGGTTAGATTTTAAAGATAGCTTTGTTAAGCTCATTTTTCGCCATTGGTGATAGCATCTTTTGCCATAGTTTCCCTTTCAAATTTAACAATTCAACGTTGGAGGTGTTGTATTTGTGAAATGCATGGTTAAACAGTTGCTCTCTAAAAATTATCTTGATCTAATGAGGCAAATTACTTTATTTACCCCAAATTGGAGGCCTTTATGCACGGGAAATACATGTTAATCACTGAAAGCACTGAATAAACTATTTAATGTAAATATCCAATATAAACAAATAGAAATAAAGTCGTTGATTGATCGATTAGTTAATAGCAAATTTTCAAGCAAAAATGTCAAACATTTGCTGGTTGCACCTTCACAAATACTAGGATTTGCCGGTTTTGTCGGGGTTTTTAAAATGTTAGTCAGACAAAACAAAAAATAGGCTAATGGATTGAGAAAATAATGGACAGATTAATCAATACTAGATGTCTGTAATTTGAAAATATGTCACTCATCTAAAAGTGACTGAAAAGTCAATTTATCTGCATGTACCGTGATCTTAACTGGGGAAGCACTGACCAAAACTGGGCCATTTAAGCAATATTCATATAAAAGTAAATAAAAATATAATGGTCCTGGTTTAATTTTGAACTGAAGAGGTCTGAGTTGGTTTTTGGAAACCCCCTCTTGTTCACAAGCAGAACAGAGTAGTGAAACCAGCCAACAGGGAAAAAAGGACACCAGCAGAACAGCAGTTGACATAAGTAAGAACAATAAATGTAGTGTAGTGTACCACATAGTGTCACAGAAGTGTGTAGGATTGTTGTCATTTAATGTGAAAGGGCACAGCATAAGGTCAATCAAGGTGAATGGATAAATCATATGAATTACTGTTTAATCCCTCCATGACTTTGCTGTTAAATCAGATGTGTACCTGTAGCAAAAGAGACAGATTAAAGAGAGATTTTTTAATCCTGGAATTAATGTTGGCATTGGAGCAGACAGAAAGGTTATCATAACATTCTGCACACTGATCGGGCTGTTTTGGAGTCAGATGACAGCGAAGAAGAAGCAAAAGAGGAACGCAACAGAGGCAGATCAGAAAGTGTAGGTGGTGACTGGAAAAAATTTTTTTTTTAATGTGCACTGGGTGCGTCGCTGACATATCATTCCAGTACACACCTGAACAGTTTGGACATGTGTTGTGCATGAGTGTGTGTCACTGTGGGAGAGCTCACAGCTGGACGAGCAAGTTTTTTGAGTAATGGGGAAATGACTGAAAGAAGACTGTCATTAAACTGGAATTAAAACCATGCGGAGCTACAGTATGACTCCTTTGCTGTCACTAGCACAAACACAGTCTCTCAGCAAAAAACAAACAAATATTTAGCAGTGAATTTCTGTTTATTCTTTTCTCTATGCTGATTCTGTTATATATTTTTTTAATTGTTCATCTTTTTTTGTCAGGGAGACTCTTCTTCAATCTAGTATTGATCAGCACTCATCAAAGGAGATCCTGCTGTGGTTTAAGATTCCTTATCAGCGATCTTTGGGACCTTAACGGATCTATGTAACCTCAGAGGACGCGTGTCACAATCATCATATTTATTTTGATGATATCTATTTAGCTGACGGAGATGAGCTGGACTCTCACTGGAACACTCTGAAAATTTCCAGATTTTTTTGGTTTTGTTTTGTTTTCATTAATTTCATCTGACACGCAGACATAGGCGAAAGCTCTCCCTGCTGCACAGACGTAAACGACACCTGACAAGGAAGCGATGAAGTAGTAAACACTATTCTAGTGTGTACTTATCAAGTAGACAAGCAGACAGAGAGACGGACAGCCAGAAAAAGCAAAGTGACAAGCTGTTAGACAGTGAGATCCCTCTCACTCGCACAGGTCACAATGCCAGACGAGTCACAAGGTTTTCAGGAAAAGGGGAAACTGGGAGAAGAAGCATCACAGGTGTCTTTAGTGCCGGACATTATGGTCATCTCCAGTGATGGGAAGGGCAAAATCACTGGCGGAAATATCCTGGAACTTGACGATTTCAGTCAAACTACACAAAGCAGTGACGTTAATATATTGCATTCAGGACTCTGTGAATCCCAGGTTTCAATAGAGGTGGGTGTGGTGAAAACAGCGCAGGCCCCTGAACCTCTCAAGGCCAATTCTTTGCTGAAGGGAACAGGTGTGACCCTGCAGGCTATGGATCATGATACACCGGTCAACTCATCCTCTGATAGGCTACAAACTGACAACAGTACCTCATCGCAAACGAACGGCTGCTGCGACTCAGACTACAGCAGCACGACATCCAGCCCTGGTTACACGTGCGCCAGTTTCAGCACTGACCTCTGTGATAAAAAGTTGTCTGAGCTCGATAGAAGCTCCTTTGAAAAGACAAACCCTGTGTCTCCTGTCAATTTCTCTGAACCCTGTTTAGACGCTTCTTATTCTAACAGGACGGCCAAAAATAATCCAGACGATGACAGAGGCATTTCCAAAACAGACTCGAACGTTAACCCAAAAGCAGAAAACTTATTCGTTAAAAGTTCGTCCGCACATCCTGATGTTTCACTCAAAGTTCACCAAACAAGGGACAGCATCGATGTGAGGTGGGACAAGGAAGACAGACATGGGGACAGGCCAAGCACCCATTCCAGGCGGACTGTGAAAGAGGGGATGTTTTGCTGCTATCAGGCGTTCCACAGGGCTTTTCTGCAGTGCGTGGAGGAGACTCCAGCCATGCTGTCTGGACTGGTGCTGTCTTTGGCCTTCTGTGTGGCCATCATCGTCCTCATTCCCACCACAGGAAGGGTGAGACATGGACAGTGTGTGTGTGTGTGTGTGTGTGTGTGTGTGTGTGTGTGTGTGTGTGTGTG